>JABMCL010002049.1:2225000-2357500 GCA_018857735.1 Alviniconcha marisindica | reverse complement strand
AGGTTTATTGTGAAGATAAATCGTTGGTTGCTAATGAAATTTTCTTTTTACAATGAGACAACTTTCGGGACAATTTTCTCAAAACTGAGCCTATTGAGGGTAACCCTTTTCAAGAGTGTAGCTGAAAAAACTAATGGACATATTCAAAAACGGTTTTCACCATTGAAAAGAGCATAAAGAATACTATTAGAAAACATCAAAACATCAAAATCAAAGTTTGGTGACAAGCGACTCATTTCGTGGTGGAAACTGGTGCCTGGTTGTATGGTGTGCAAAGAACATGCGCCTAGACGGCATCAGTTTCACGTGGCACCAGCCATGTAACAACCAAACAGCGCTGTAAGTACACCACTTCGGTGCCGGGATATTTAAAAATGCGCTGTGTCAGTAACTTGGAGCTGGGCAGTCATTTTATTCAGTCGCATACGACTAGAGCGCAGTGGGTCTGTCCGGAAGGAGACACTCGCGCTATATTTTGCCACCGTGAAGCGTTTAGGGCTCATTTCGGGACTGTGGGGTTCAAAAAGTGTATAAACACGTCTGCCATAGACCACTCTCGACTGCACATAGACCACTCTCGTTCTCATTGTTGAAGGGAGAGAAGCAACATAATTTTATGTGTATCGCATGCAACAAGCTGCTAACCGCTGAATATCTTACAGCGACTGCACTGTACTCTTACCCCACCTGCCGCGCAACGTTGTCAGTGTTCACTCTCGCCGCTAATGCAACGACTGTGACTCGGTTGTAATCCTTCCTTTACGATTGTAGAATAATGCATACTGTTTTGAGTAATCTCAGAGTATGGGCAGTAGCTTTTATGTCTTGCTTTCTTTGTTTTATCTTTCGTTTTTCATCGACTGTTTTTTCAGCTGTGCCGCTTCCCCCGATCAAGCGTGTTGTAAGTTACGGTCCTTTGGTGCAAGTACGTTCGGGTCACTGAGAGAGAGAGAGATATATATCTAGGTCAGTGGTTCGCGTGTACTTCTCATTTCAGAGCTCAGGAACTGTGTGAACGTCGAGGCAGACGTCCTGGGCTCCTCATTCCTAATAGTACGTAAAGTAACACTGAACGCTGTTCAACCCAGGCTGCTAGCGTGGGGGGAGGGGGGGGGGGAGGGGGACAGGGAGGGGAGGAGGGACGGGGGGGACGGGGACCACTGAGTGTTCGCGTTTTACTTCTTTAAAAACACACAACAAAACCGAAACACAGACATATACACACACAAACACACTGAAGACGCAGAGAACGCACAAACACAGGCGCGCGCGCACACACACACACACACACACACACACACACACACACACACACACACACACACACACACACACACACACACACACACACACACACACACACACACACACACACACACACACACACACACACCCACCACCACCACCACCACCACAAAAATCCGATTGAACAGAATCAAAGCTTTATTCGGGTGAACTTGAAGAGATATTGAAGGGCGGTAACGGCGGTAGCGGCTGTAGCCAGGCAATCCGACCGTTGGTGTTGATTAGCTCAGTGGACTCCTGGGCCACGGACAGCGACGTAGCGGGGCTGGCATACACAGAGATGCAGCATGAAGGATGGCGATGGGGACAAAATCAGCCCCAGTTCCAGGCTCATGTACGTACACACAAGTAAAGTGACAACGTCTTGCTACACACAAGTAGGTTTACAGTGCCAGCCTCTTACTACACACAAGTACAGTGTCAGCCTGGTTACTACATACACGTACAGTGTTAACCTGGTTACTACACACAAGTACAGTGTCAGCCTGGTTACTACATACACGTACAGTGTCAACCTGGTTACTACATACACGTACAGTGTTAACCTGGTTACTACACACAAGTACAGTGTCAGCCTGGTTACTACATACACGTACAGTGTCAACCTGGTTACTACATACACGCACAGTGTTAACCTGGTTACTACACACAAGTACAGTGTCAGCCTGGTTACTACATACACGTACAGTGTCAACCTGGTTACTACATACACATACAGTGTTAACCTGGTTACTACATACACGTACAGTGTTAACCTGGTTACTACATACACGTACAGTGTTAACCTGGTTACTACACAGAAGTACAGTGTCAACCTGGTTACTACATACACGTACAGTGTTAACCTGGTTACTACATACACGTGTCAATGTTAACCTGGTTACTACATACACGTACAGTGTTAACCTGGTTACTACATACACGTACAGTGTTAACCTGGTTACTACATACACGTACAGTGTCAAACTGGTTACTACTTCCCTTTATATTTCAGTTTCCTCTCCCCCCGCCCCCTCTCCCAACCAAAGTTCACACACCTGACCCGACACCTTGCATGTGCAGAGTTTGTAACGCAAGTACCCCATGAAGAATCTGTGAAGTTTCTTGTTTTGTTGTTGGCTATTTGATGTTGGTTGCGTCAAGAGCAATTGTGGCCTGCCGCATGGATTTGAACAGGACCAGCTGTTTGTGTCAGCATTATCTTCCACTCGCCATTGCTAGCCTGAAGGAGCCAAGATCCCAATATACACAAGTACTCATATATTTACATATTCCTATTTTTGGAAGATACATCTGCCATTTCTTGTATGTTTACGTTAAGGAAACTGAATGCAGCGTGGAAATCATATGGTGTTCTTTCAAATCGGTGATCGTTTTGTGCGTGCTTTTTGTTTGAATGTGAGTGGTATGGCGTTTTGGGGGTACATGCAGATGTGAACAGATTTAAAGGGGAATTGAACTGAGGATGCAAGTTGGCCTGAAAATGTATAAAATTTGCAAATATTTTCATCTGAATGCACCATTTGGTTCCATCAGCATTATCCTTGTGACTGTTCCGCACAGCAGTTGAAACAGCAATTGCGTAATACACTAGTTGCTACGCAATGGTGGTGAAGTGTTGCTTAATGTCCTCAGATGTCAGTTGACATATTAGGAACAAGCTGTGACCAATGCCGAAGCACGGTTCAATAATTCTTTACGTCCACGGAAACCAGAAGGCTCGTTAGGACGTCCACCTCGACTCTCAACACAGCTCCTGAACTATGACTACGCAATGGCGAGGGGACACCGCTTTTATCAGTTCTGGCGGCGGTCCACGGCCTCCTCGGTCTTCCGCACGCGGTCGAGCCTTCACTCTTTTGCCCCCCCCCCCCCCGTACCTAATAGGCCACCTCGCCTCTGTGGACCTAAAGCAAAACGTTTACTTTACTCATTTTACGTTGTTTTTCTCTTGTGTCGGTCAGTCTTTTCGTTCGACGTCGCTTTCATCGGCGATGACGGTTGCGTTTTGTTGTTGTTGTTTTCTGTGTTTTTTTTCTCGTGTTTTTTAAATTGTTTTGAGAGCGCACCTCTTTGTTTTAGTTTGTTGTTATTGTTGTTGTTGTTGTTGTTGTTATTGTTTTGAGAGCGCACCGCTATTTTTCCTGAAGCCCGGTTTTGATTTATTGATCCTAGCAAAATGTGTGCACAGGCCAAGTTGCTGTTTGTTTTTTTCTTTCTCTCGGTTGTCTTCATTGTTTGTTTGTTTTTGCCTCGCATTTAGTTTGTTTTTCTAGACAGGGCAGGGGTATTTGTTAACAGTTTCAGGATCATACAAACCATGTATAATTTTGAAAGTGTCAATCTGTATGCCAGAATTGGTAAGTTTAGTACCATTAATTATTGTTCATACTCCAGGTTGTTTATGCCAACAGTAGGCTACGTTTGGTAAAGCGTATCGGATATCCAGGGTGATGCTGGTATTAATATTGTGATTGATATGGATTATGATGGTATTATGTTAAATAATGGATAGTGAGGTGTGTGCGTGCGTGCGTGCGTGCGTGTACGCGTGTGTGTGTGTGTGTGTGTGTGTGTGTGTGTGTAGGTGCGATGTGATATTTTTTTAATGTGGGTGCAGCCGCCGGGTAGAGACTGTTTGTGGGGGGTGGGCATTTTTTTTGGCTGTAAATGGAGGGGCAGTGGAGGGTAGGAATATGAGTAATGAGTTTGCATTTTATCGATCTTAAGTTTTGCTACGTTTGACTCCGTCTTTTTTAAACTTATTTTTATTTTTTACTTTTACCTTTATGTTGAATAGTGTAATTGTCCTTTTTTTGTGGAATTCGAGTGATCCAAAAGGCAAATTTTAATTTTATGCATTTATTATGAATAATAAAGTTCTTTTGTAGTTGTGTTGTATTGTATTGACCTTGTTAGTAAACTATTTATATAGCGGCAACTGACCTATTATTAGAAAAAAACAATTAATATGCATGAGCCAGACAACGCTATTAAATGACCAATCAATCACTAGCTTTGCGTCATCACGTGTCCACTCACTCTTTCCAAGACTGAGTAGGTCAGATGGTGTCGAGAATGAGATTCTTGACTTATTTAATGTCATTACCTTAGTTAATGAGTTAATAAGTGCGATAATTAGTTAATCAATTGTTTGCAATGAAGTATGTCTACTAATTAGTTCCCACTGTTTCTAACGCACGCGTGACCATCAGCAGTCTCTGTAAACTGAAAGTGATAGCGGACAAGTGAGCGACGGCTCTGTCAAGTGGTAACAAAAATGTGTTCGTCGTTGTTCTCGTGTTCTGCAATCCCCAAATCATCCGTTTTGCACGCCGAGGGATGTGTGCTGCTATGAGTCGGAACGTTGTGAAAAGACTGGCCAACCAAAACCGTGTTAACTGTTTGGTTGATGTGACCAGCCAGTCAGATAGATTAATCTTTTAACCGAGCAGAGTATATATGCTGAGAGTATGTATGTTCACCTTGAAATCTTTGCTTTTGCTCTTGAGCTTAATAAAGTTTTGCTTCACTAGTTTTCCATTTGTCTTTACTATTTGAGAGAGCTAAAAAAATAAAATTAAAAAACACACGCTCTTTGCACGTGTTGTTTGTATGTGTGTGCACACATGCATGCATGCCTCTGTGTGTGTGTGTGTGGTGTGTGTGTGTGTGTGTGTGTGTGTGTGTGTGTGTGTGTGTAAGCATGTGTGTTTCCATAGAAAGTGATATTCCTTTCCAAAATGCAAATAATTATCTTTACAGCAATGGTTTCCATTGCTGTGTAGATGGAGTAAAGTTGTCATCGACCTTTGTTGCTCTCATTGACCAGTTCTGTTTAGCGCAGTACAGTCAACGCAGAAACTGTGCAATCAGGCTGCTAGGCAGACATGTTGGCCAGGGGAAGGTAAATTACCTGTGTGGCCAGGGGAAGGTGAATCACCTGCGCGGCCAGGGGAAGGTAAATCACTTGTGCAGCCAGAGGAAGGTAAATCACCTGTGTGGCCAGGCTGTTAAGCAGACATGTTGGCCAGAGGAAGGCAAATCACCTGTGATGGCCACAGGAAGGCAAGTCACCTGTTTGGGGAAGGCAAATCACCTGTGTCGGCCAGAGGAAGGCAAATCACCTGTGTGGCCAGGGAAAGGCAAATAACCTGTATTGGCCAGAGGAAGGCAAATCACCTGTGTGGCCAGGGAAAGGCAAATCACCCGTGTGGCCAGGGAAAGGCAAATCACCTGTACTGGCCAGAGGAAGGCAAATCACCTGTGTTGCCAGGGAAAGGCAAATCACCTGTGCATCCAGGATGCCATGTTGGCCATGGAGCGGAGCTCTGTTACACTTCTAATGCATCAATCAGCATTGCAAAGGTGCCACAGCAGCAAAACACTGGTGGAAAAACCGTGAGTGTCTTGTCCGAGTGTTATCCTAAACGTTTAAAAGTTTGACTCCATGTGAATTTGTCAAAGTGATGCTGGTATGGCAACGGTTAAGTCAAAAACAACACTACTACCAGGTTAGCTGGTCAGTAGTTGGATTTTAGTGTCCTGACAACCATAATTATAACATCCTGTCAACCACAGAGGACCACCTCAAAAGAGTTAAACTCGTTACTACCAGATGTTCCCCGTTGTGGGAAACTGACACAAAATGCAGAACATGTATTTTTCATTACTCATGTGTTCAGCGTAGGCTGTAAACCAGCCATATTATGTCAAGGTAACACCCAGTTGCTGATGAATATTAGGTCCCAGTAACACCCAATAGCTGCTGAATATTATGTCAAGGTAACATCCATTTGCTGAATATTATGTCAAGGTAACACCTATTTGCTGCTGAAGATTATGTCCAGGTAACACCCAATTGCTGCTGAATGTCCTGGTAACACCCAATTGCTGCTGAATATTATGTCAAGGTAACACCCAACTGCTGCTGAATGTCCAGGTAACACCCAGTTGCTGCTGAATATTATGTCAAGGTAACACCCACTTGCTGCTGAATGTCGAGAACACCCAATTGCTGCTGAATATTATGTCACAGTAACACCCATATGCTACTGAATATTATGTCATGGTAACACCCAATTGCTGTTGAATATTATGTCACGGTAACACCCAACTGCTGCTGAATATTATGTCACAGTAACACCCAACTGATGCTGATGACATGAACTCAGTAAACAGTTCACTGACTTTTATTGCCAAATCAAATCACCAAGACGGCTACAACATATATATTACATAAAAGCAGGGTTGGCAGTAGATAAGTCTTACCAGAGTCCATAGATTTGTCACGTCAAATGTTAAAAGTCTAAAATTAAAATATCAAAATGTTTCTTTTAAAATCAAGAAAAGCAAGCATGCAGAGAAGACTTCCATCCAAGTGCAAACTGGACAAAATCACAGCACTATTTCCTTTAAATACACACCACAGTCCCACAATGCATATTGTGCATGGTGTTTTTAAGGCATGTAGCAACAATGCAACATTTAAACTACATGCAAAAAAACAGTCTAAAAAACAAAATGTGCAGTTTAAGTTTCTTACCTAACTGTGACCTTAAAAACCAAGGTCAGGGTCATCAGACATGGTCTGCCTCTGTACCCAAGTAAGGTTTCAATCAAGCAAAGTTTGAAACAGTAAGTAACTCTGAAACAATGTTATTTAATATTAAATGGTGTCTGGAAAAAAAAGATGCCAATGTTAAAACTTTTGTCAAATCAAGAAAAAACATCAATTACAAAAACATATGAAAGTTCAAATTGGTGATATATTCTTGATTTATTCAACAAAAATAACAATCTTACAGAGGACTAGTTGTTAGACAGGTTTTTGAATGAACCTAAACTACAATCCTTGTAAAATAAAGTTTTTGAGTTCGAGTTCAAGTTCAACTTAATCAAATAAGAAAATTAATTTTTCAGTGAAAATGATGACACTACTGTGTCCTTGAAATATGGTCAAGGTCACTGACCGTGGTACAAACAAGTCAAGTTCAATGTGTAGCACCATCATGCAATGCTTAATATTTATTACATTTATGGTGTTTTAGAAAATCGCATCAAATGCCTATATGGCTGGCTGGCCTAACACTGATCTACATTACATAGACTTGTTATGCCTTGGCTCTGGCCTTGTCACAACACACTGACACCAGCAAAAACATCGTCTACATTAAAATGTTCTTGTGTGCTGCATAGTTATTTGGGGACTATCTTCACACCAAGTCTACACTAAAATGTTATGTGCTGCATGGTTATCTGGTGACTATCTTCACACCAAGTCTACACTAAAATGTTGTTTATGTGCTGCATGGTTATCTGGTGACTATCTTCACACCAAGTCTACACTAAAATGTTATGTGTGGCATGGTTATCTGGTGACTATCTTCACACCAAGGCTACATTAAAATGTTGTGTGCTACATAGTTATTTGGGGACTATCTTCACACCAGGTCTACATTAAAATGTTGTGCATTGCATGGTTATTTGGGCACTTGGTATGCACTGCATGGTTTTCTGGGGACTTGGTATGCGCAGCATGGTTATCTGGGGACTTGGTATGTGCAGCATGGTTATCTGGGGACTTGGTATGTGCTGCATGGTTGTCTGAGAACTTGGTATGTGCTGCATGGTTATCTGGGGACTTGGTATGTGCTGCTTGGTTATCTGGGGACTTGGTATGTGCTGCATGGTTATCTGGGGACTTGGTATGTGCAGCATGGTTATCTGGGGACTTGGTATGTGCTGCAAGGTTATCTGGGGACTTGGTATGTGCTACATGCTTATCTGGGGACTTAGTATGTGCTGCATAGTTATCTGGGGACTTGGTATGTGCTGCATGGTTATCTGGGGACTTGGTATGTGCTGCATAGTTTTGTTCTGCAGTCAATTGCATTTCTGAACAGATAAATCTGTTCAAATGTCAGAGCAGTGTGAGTGTGTGTGTGTAAATGACATAAATTACTAATTTATTGATTATGTAACTTTTGTATTTTCAATAACTGTTCTTTGAGTTTTAAAATATAAAATATGTGTTATTGTGTACTGTGATGTGGTTAATGTTCTGCCATGTTTTAATTTCTCTGATGTGATACTAAAGTAATCTTGAATCCTGAATGGTTATCTGGGGACTTGGTATGTGCTGCACAGTTATCTGGGGACTTGGTATGCTCTGCATCGTTATCTGGGGATTTGGTAAATGCTGCATGCTTATCCGGGGACTTGGTATGAACTGCATGATTGTTTGGGGACTTGGTATGTGCTGTATGGTTACCTAGGGACTTGGTATGTGCAGCATGGTTATCTGGGGACTTGGTATGTGCTGCATGGTTTTGTTCTGCAGTCAATAGCATTTCTGAACAGATAAATCTGTTCAAATGTCAGAGCAGTGTAAATATGTGTATGTGTGTGTGTAAATGACGTAAATTACTAGTTTGTTTATTATGTAACTTTTGTATTTTCAATAACTGTTCTTTGAGTTTTAAAATATAAAATAATATGTGTTATTGTGTACTGTGATGTGGTTAATGTTCAGCCACATTTTAATTTCTCTGATGAGATGATAAAGTAATCTTGAATCTTGAATGGTTATCTGGGGACTTGGTATGTGCTTCATGGTTATCTGGGGACTTGGTATGTGCTGCATAGTTATCTGGGGACTTGGTATGTGCTGCATAGTTATCTGGGGACTTGGTATGTGCTGCATGGTTATCTGAGGACTTGGTATGTGCTGCATGGTTATCTGAGGACTTGGTATGTGCTGCATGGTTATCTGGGGACTTCAAAGGCAGCAGGTGGCTGCCCCTGTGGTGGAGTAATAAAAAAAATAGTTGCATGTGTAATGTTCTCACCTTGTGGAATGCATTTGTCAACGTTACAACTGCATATGTGGGTGACCCTCAGAGTGATTCACTGGGAAACGATGCAACAACAACTCGCTTTTTCATGGGAGTAAAAAAGCATACATCAAAATGACAGATATATAGAAAACAATAATACGCAGAAAACAACAATATAATTGTTTAAAGCAATACCTTTGAAGTAAAACAAAATACCCGTAATGATGAAGATACCTGAGAATTAGTTTTGTATAGGTGTTGCACCTACAGGTCATGCTCCTCTTTGCCACCCACCCCTCCCTTCCCCCTCTTTCTATTTTGAGACACTTTTGATGATATCTAATGTCAGTTTTGTTTACCATTTGGGATTACTACATGCTGTTTGTTTGTGAAGATATTTTCTCTTTCTTGTTCCATCTTACCCAGTGAAGGAAACCACACTCAAAACCAAAAGAAAACCACCAACAAAATTAATGCTTCCTTTGACAGGACAGTTCGTTAATGTATTGTCAGGGAGTTTTGCAGAAGTGACACAGAAGGACTGCTATGATTTTAATCAGTAGAAAGGAAAAACTGACTCCATCAAACAGATGCCATTGCCAGTGGCTGGGAAGTAAAGGGCTACCTCTTGAAATTCACCACAGTTAGTTTGGCCATCTAAAGCTGCAGATTTGGTCAGATATGACAGTTTGGACCCAAAACACCAACATTAGCGTTGTTTCCCAGAAACTATCAGATACAATCACAGACACGACAACAAAAAAGTCTAACCACACAACACTGTTTCCCCAGAAACTATCATGTTGTTGTGTGATATCAACAAGTGATAGTATCTATCACAGGCACAATGATGAAAAAGGCTAACCATACAAGAGGTTAACAACAGCAAAGCAGCATGGCTTTGAGCCATCTGGTCGAAAGCAGGTGGAAACAACACTCTAATAATGTTCCACAGGGAGTTAATCGACTTCACTCAAAGCGTGATATGTCCCGTCCAAAGAGCAGGGTTTTCGACCAATCAACTGGAACTTGCATCCTGAGTCGCCAGCTCCCTAGTCTGGTCAGGTACGCTGATCGCCATAGCAACCAGGAATGAAACCCTGTTGGGCACGAAGAGCAATGAATAAAATAAAATAAATGGCACATTACATAATAATAAAAAACAAAATTCAACAAAAAGATCAATGTATCACTATCAGGTTATTTGAAAGCAATACAAAAACTGCTAAAAGAGAGAGCAAGAAGAAAAGAAAAAAGGGAGAGAAAAAAGGACACACACAGACACACAGAAAAAACACACACACAGAAGAAACAGGATAATGTTGAAACAAAACACCATTATCAAAAAAACTAAAAAGAGGAGGAAGAGGAGCACACACACACGGACAGACAATGAAAAAGTACCACTATTCACAATAACTCAGATTCCATTCAAAACAGTTCACACCACTGTGCATCTTTAACAATCCCAGTCCATCAGACTTTAAGCCTGCAGTATCACTGTATCACAGTGTATGTTAACCTGTATTCTTGCATGTCCTGTTTGTGTAAAATGCCATGAGCTCCCTTTTTTCTTGGAAAGAGTGCTACAGAAAACAGAAGTAGTTTTGTTAGTATGACACCTATTTACAACTTACCTTGCAGCTGTGCAAATCTTGCATGTCCTTTTTTGTAAAGTGTCATGAGCTCCCTTTTTTTTTCTTAGAAAGGGTGCTACAGAAAACATATAGTTTTAGTATGATGATACCCATTTACAGCTTACCTTGCAGCTGTGCAACAGGTGTGTCAGTCAGAGCTTTGTACCGTCCGATGTAAGCCAGCATGCCCATGCTTTTGAAGTGGAATGGCTCAGCATTGCTGCTGCAATCTTTGTTCAGAAAGTTGGCAAGGAAACGGCCCTGTCGCTCTGCAACCTAATGAAAGAAAAATCACTCGAAATCTGAACAAATACATCAAGTTTACTACAAAAACAAAAACCTTACGAGGACAAAACAGATGCAAAGCATTTGCACAGTAAAACAGTGCCTTCAACAAAGTTTTCAGGACTAACTTCAGCCAAAGAAAAAATAAACAACAAAAAACCAGTGTAAAAGCAAAAACTTGAATTCAAAACATATTCAGGCAATGCATATCGTGGTCAAAACTGTAAACATGGCTGAAATGTAAGTAAGTAATGCGCATGTTCAAACTCAGTCACTCATAATCTGCTTGTGTGAAGGAAAGATGTAAAAGAAAAAACATTTGAGTACTACTGGGTATGTTATGGTAAACTTGCCCCCCAAAAAAGAAGAAAAAAATAAAATAAAATAAAACAAGAGTAAAACAACAAAAAGAAAATAATGATTAATAAGATATTTAAAAAATGTAAGGAATGAGACCTGCGCAGTGCAAGGAAGTGGGTAGCTGTCAATGTCGGCACAGTCTCCAATGGCGAAGGCATGTCCACTGGGGTCACTTTTTACCCTCAGGTAGTCATCTGTCACAATCTGTCCAAACGTTCAGTTCCAAACAGCACCAGTAATAATAACTGTCATGATAATTATCACAACAATAATCACAGTAATACTAAACAGTAATCCATTTCTAATGCACTAATAATAACAGTCCTGATAATTATCACAACAATAATCACAGCAATACTAAACAGTAATGCATTTCTAATGCACTAATAATAACAGTCCTGATAATTATCACAACAATAATCACAGTAATACTAAACAGTAATGCGTTTCTAATGCACTGATAATAACAGTCATGATAATTATCACAACAATAATCACAGTAATACTAAACAGTAATGCATTTCTAATGCACTGAATTCCCCTGTAATGGTGTAACTTGCGCATGGCTCGAAGCGACGAAATTAACAAACTAACCAAGGGTGGGGGTGGATATAACTTTAACAGCAGAGAAAAGTCACACTAACAGATGACATTGCACTGCACACACATGCACACAAACCATGCAAGGCACACACACAGGGATATCTACAGGCTCTGAGCTGTCAATCATCCTAGATTTTAATATCATTTTAGCCAATCCAGGGACATCCACAGAGGGCTCGGTGTTTTGGTTCCCTTTTATTCATGGAGACATTTACACACAAGTCAAAATGTTCATGCCAACTTGTGCTTCAGTTCCCCTCTAAACATTTCATTGGTACGCAGATCAGGGAGACATTTACACACAAGTCAAAATGTTCACGCCAACTCAGGCTGGGCACACAGTGTCGTGTTTACATGTGACTGTCCTGGGTTGAAAATGAGCAGCGCTCAGCTCTTCTCCAGAGTAGGCCTGTGAGTGGCTGGTGTTTCACTGCACATCATCTGTGATTTGGCTGTATGGCAGACAGCTGACACATTTGGAATGATGGGTGATGTGAAATCTCTGATGTCCAGATTGTCTGGTCCAGATTATAAATGCAAAAGATTCATCACATCAATGGGTTTGCAACCCTTCAGATCTCATAATGCTGAAGCACTACACCTGCCCTCCCCCCCCCCCCCCCCCCACCCCCAGCTGCCGTCCATCCTCCCATTCCTGACTCCTTCCGAGAGACAGTAGTCACTGACCTGACCCCGGGCATTCTTGTCCACGTCCAGCGACCTGGTGAAGTGGCGAGGGGCCAGTCCTGTGGACCACACCACCAAGCCACATGGCAACACATCCCCACTCTGCAGCTTGACGCTGGTGGCGGTCACCTCTGAAACACACAGGTACAGCATGTTTGTGTAACCCTTTCCCACCCTTAGGACATCATATGACATCCTAGGAACAGTGTTCCCATTTGATGTCACATGACAGCCTAGGAACAGTGTTCCCATTTGATGTCACATGACAGCCTAGGACCAGTGTTCCCATTTGATGTCGTACCATGTCCTAGGAGGTGTTCCCATTTGATTTCACACAATGTCCTAGGAACAGTGTTCCCATTTGATTCCACACAGTGTCCTAGGAACAGTGCTCCCATTTGATTTCACACAATGTCCTAGGAACAGAGTTCCCATCTGATGTCACATGACATCCTAGGAACAGTGTTCCCATTTGATGTCACATGACAGCCCAGGAACAGTGTTCCCATTTGATGTCACACCATGCCCTCGGAAGTGTTCCCATTTTATTTCACACATGTTCCCATTTTATTTCACACAATGTCCTAGGAACAGTGTTCCCATTTGATGTCACATGACATCCTAGGAACAGTGTTCCCATCTGATGTCACACCATGCCTGAAAGAAGCAAGCTGTGACCACTCTTGCAGGCAGCTGTAACCACAACTGACAATAACTACCATGAACCCCCACCATCCTGCCACACATACTGTACACATACTATACAATGATCAGATGGCGGTGATGCCCTCTGACACAACTCTTCACCAGTGACTGAAGAATGCACGATGGAGAAGCGCTTCCTCTGTGTGATCTTTTTCTCGGCATAAGAGCGGAGGCGATCGTCAAAAGAAGACAGGATCTGATTGGATTCCACCAGCGTCACACGCACTTTCTCCTGCTGCTGTTTGTAAAGCCGAGCCACATCCTGCACACAGCCACAAAGAAAGGCTGTCCAGTTTGCTGGGCGCAGAATTAGGTTGGTGCATGTGTTCACGCTAGGCATCCCTTCAATTCATGTGTATTTCAGTGACAATATTTCAGTTTGTGAGGGGCGTGCTAGGTTCCTCCAGTGAAAGGCAGTCACAGCCCCCGACATAAACAATTTCATTGACGAAACCTCATGCATCCTCAGTGGGCATCGCTCGTACCAAACTTTCTGGCTACTGAAAAGTGGTACAGCATCTTGTGCAACTTGTTTAAAGTGCACAGCTGAATGAACCGCCATTCATAACAAACACTGTCTCACAAAGCTTAATCAGCTGAATGAACCGCCATTCATAACAAACACTGTCTCACAAAGCTTAATCAGCTGAATGAACCGCCATTCATAACAAACACTGTCTCACAAAGCTTAATCAGCTGAATGAACCGCCATTCATAACAAACACTGTCTCACAAAACTTAATCAGCTGAATGAACCGCCATTCATAACAAACACTGTCTCACAAAACTTAATCAGCTGAATGAACCGCCATTCATAACAAACACTGTCTCACAAAACTTAATCAGCTGAATGAACCGCCATTCATAACACTGTCAAACAAAGCTTACTCAGCTGAATGAACCGCCATTCATAACACTGTCACACAAAGCTTACTCAGCTGAATGAACCGCCATTCATAACACTGTCACACAAAGCTTATTCAGCTAAATGAACCAGCCATTCATAACACTGTCACACAAAGCTTACTCAGCTAAATGAACCAGCCATTCATAATAAACAATGTCACACAAAGCTTACTCAGCTGAATGAATTGGCCATTCACAATAAATGATGTCACACAAATCTTACTGCACTGAATGTACCAGTCATTCATGATGAACAGTGTCACACCGTGTCAAAATGTGTGTCTGAACTATGTGATGAATGTGAGGTTTACAGCATACACAAGATGATTTAACAGCTTCATGTGTAAAAGAATGGGGTGGATTGCAGAAAAATAAATTAAAAAGGTTTAATGGAAGCATTTGGACCCAACTTGTTCTGGGCAACTAGTGTATTAAAAAAAAAAATCACATACACTGAGCAAGCATGCACACACATATACATGTGCATGTATGCATGCATCACACACGCACACACACACACACACAGTGTGCACACACAAACACCATCTTTAAAAAATAAGAAGCTGCACATCAGCCCCCAACCCTCCCTACCTCTCCTGGGGATCATCTATGTCAGTCACACACACCTGTTCAATGAAATCATACAGCTCCGCCCCAAACTCCACCCCAGTGGGACCGCCTCCAACAATAATGACATGCAGGAGATGCTCCGCCTCCTCTTCGTCAATGCCAGGCTGAAGGGCCAGTTCAAAGTTGGACAAAATTTGATTCCGGATTCTCCGAGCATCATGGATTTCCTGGAGAGAAAAAAACTTCTCTGCTGAAGTACATGTATGAATATGTACACTAAAGTAGTTTTCAGCATGAATATTTTCTGAACTTTTCAGGCTGTGAAACTAAGTCGCACATGTATAATAATTGCATTGACAATTTTTCTTTTTAATTTAAATGAAATGGATCCAGCATTCTTGTTCTTTTTTCTCCCCCCCCCTCCCCCCCCCCAACCCATGTCCTGATTAAGGCACTGAGAGATATATATAGAGACGTGCATGAAAAGAAACTTCCTCACAACTCAGAGAAGTCATTCAGAAAAACATTGTGTTAAGGGGATTTCTGCTGTATGTAAATGTGTCTGTGTACGTTCAAGGAAAGTCACTTGGAAAAATGTTAAGGGGATTTTGCTGTATGTAAATGCGTCTGCTTACATTCAAGAAACGTCATTCAGAAAAACGTTGTGTTAAGGGGATTCTGTAGTATGTAAATGTGTCTGCGTACGTTCAAGGAAAGTCATTCAGAAAAATGCTGTGTTAAGGGGATTCTGCTGTATGTAAATGTGTCTGCGTACGTTCAAGGAAAGTCATTCAGAAAAATGTTGTGTTAAGGGGATTCTGCTGTATGTAAATGTGTCTGTGTACGTTCAAGGAAAGTCATTCAGAAAAATGTTGTGTTAAGGGGATTCTGCTGTATGTAAATGTGTCTGTGTACGTTCAAGGAAAGTCATTCAGAAAAATGTTGTGTTAAGGGGATTTTCCTTTATGTAAATGTGTCTGTGTACGTTCAAGGAAAGTCACTCAGAAAAATGTTAAGGGGATTCTCCTTTATGTAAATGTGTCTGTGTACGTTCAAGGAAAGTCACTCAGAAAAATGTTAAGGGGATTCTCCTTTATGTAAATGTGTCTGTGTATGTTCAAGGAAAGTCGCTCAGAAAAACATTGCATTACGGGGATTCTGCTGTATGTAAATGTGTCTGTGTATGTTCAAGGAAAGTCACTCCGAAAAACATTGCATTACGGGGATTCTGCTGTATGTAAATGTGTCTGTGTATGTTCAAGGAAAGTCACTCCGAAAAACATTGCATTACAGGGATTCTGCTGTATGTAAATGTGTCTGTGTATGTTCAAGGAGATCAAAGTCCAATTCCATCAGTACCTTCAAGAAGAATGCATGTTCCTCCACGCCCGGTACACCAAAAGTACTGCTGAGCGCCCCAACACCAATCACCAGCTTGTCATAGCTGATGGTGTAGGACAGCGAAGGTCGCAAGACGCTGGTGACCTTGAGTGACTTGTTGGTGAGGTCAACGTCAGTAGCATATGACAGGTGGAAGTGAGCTGAGTCTCGAAACCCTGTGTTGCGAACTGGCTCAATGATGGATCTAAAACAAAATGGGGCACCAAATGATGGAGCATGAAACCATGCTGGTAATATCAGGGTGGGATAACGAATAAGATAAGACGTGATAACAGATAAGATAATACTTTACTGTCCTGTAAAAATGATTTGCTTTGAAACATACGATCAATGTAACATGTAAAATATACAAGAATTAAGATTAGCACATGATAATTCAATGTAATTCAATGTTATATATATATTACAAAATTGTCTAAACAAATTAGTTATAGCTAAAAACAAGTTAACAACAAGAGAAATAACACAGACACACACACAAACATGCATGCATGCACACACACACACACACACTGGCACACCCTCAAGAGCGCGCATGGCATGTCTGATTACACATACACATGCACATGGGCATGTGCATACACACTGCTATGTTCTGTTTTTGTCGCTCTGTTTTGTGAAATGTGAACAAACAGAATTGTTTTTAAAGTCTAAAAAAAGAGCCACTTTATGCTGCCAACCTGAACTCCAGTGTGCCGACAGTGGTGCTGGCAAGGAGGGGCGTGAAGAGGAAATGGTTTCGTGGGCTGATAACCAGAACGTTGTACTGCTTTTTGTCGATGCACCTCAAGACGCTGTAGCTACCCCACCCGGTGCCCAAGATGACCAGACGCTGACGCCCCCCAGCTCTTTGTGGGTCTGAAACACAGCTGCCAGTGCTGAGTCAGAGAAGAAGAAAAAAAATCACTGCAAGCAAAACTTATGGCATTAATTAGCTCTTTCTCTCACTTCGATCATCACATTTGGAACAACCTCCCTGAAGACATAGGCAATCTGCTACTACCTCTTTCTTCAGAAAAAAAAGATATTTCTCTTCCCCAAGCATATAAGCTATCAGTCTGCAGGTACAGTGCATATGTGTGTCCTATCACGGAAATGAGCTCGCACACAACATGCTGGGGAATGCTCATCCACAGTCATCTCAGCTCACTGTGCCACTGTATTATCAGAGTGTAACTGGTGCACGCAAGCTAATCTAAACACACACACACACACACACACACACAAGCACAATCTGTTTCATAAGCATAGGCAGGTAATAATTCACTGAACCCTCCCCCATAATTCATGCATGAGTGGAAAAAAGCTACTGGAGTGGAGTTATTGACTTGTTTACCTGAGGGTATTGCTTGCTGGGGTGAAGAGCTGTTCAGCCTTTGGCACGTCACAATAGAGCACCCGACTCCCTCAGGTGATGGAAAGACACCTGAGAACCTCCCCTGTCCTCCACTCATCACAGCCAGTGACTGTAGGTGGCAGCAGGATGAATGCAGGTGGCGGCAGGATGACTGCAGGTGTTGTATGGAGCGGAACAGTCTCATTCTTAGCATTACTGTTGTCCAGTACTGCAAGGTTAGTGCCACCTGTCTGGTATCCCAATGCACAGTGTTGATTACCACAACTGAATCTTACTGTGCAGTATCATCACACAAAAATGGTACCGATAGCATTTGCTTCCAAGAAATGTTTCCTTTCCCACTATTAGTCCGTCCGTCCACCGAGCTGCGTAAAAAATGGCATCCTTTTCATTCAAGGAAGGCTGCAATCACACAACAAACAAGCTTGCATCTAGTCTACACAACAACTTCCAGTTCTGTGGTTCTCACACCAAAAACACAGCATTCAACAGACACCTCTCTCCAAAAATTCTTTGCGAAAAAGGAGAGGACAAAAGTGTGCTCACATTTCTTAACACTCCCCCCTCCATCTCATGTGCAGAATCTGGAACGAACTGAAAGAAGTCCAGATCATCACTCAGATGCTTGTTTAATCTTCCTCTTCTCCTCTGGGGCATTGGGGTTTTCTCTTTTGTAAAATTCTTTCAACAGCTGCACAGCTTCTGCTGCCATGACACCTCTGATGACATCATAGCTGGGCCCCAGAGAGGGAAGGGGGTCGGAGGCTATGTTAAGAATGGAGCCGCACCCACCAAAGCGTTCGTTGCTGCAGCCATACACAACGAGGGGGATTCCCATCTGTCGCAGAGCACCAGCGCACATGATGCATGGCTCCACAGTCACATACAGGGTCATCTCCCGGAAAACTTCCTTATAGTCGCAGTTCCGCTCCGCACACCACCGCATCACCTTTTGGATGGCAACCATCTCAGCATGGCTGGTGGCGTTTTTGGTTTCATTGACACGGTTGGCGCCTGTTGCCAATTCCTGTTTCTTGTACACAAAGATGCAGCCAACTGGAACTTCGCCATTTGAGAGGGCTTCCTGCGCGTACTTCATGGCTTTCTCCATCCACAGTTGATGGTCTTCCATGATGGGCTCTTCAGCCTGCTGAACTAAAGAACACTGCTTACTTTCCCTCATTAAAGGAACGGGCCTTCCAAAAACAGGTTTTGTCCAACAGGTAGTTTACTTGGTGGTAGTAACCTGTTATTTAAAACAAAGTCAATCAATCAGGGCAAAACACAAAGTGTAAAAAAGTAACAACTGTTAGTAAAAGTCTGATTCACAGTTCAATAATATAAAATGTTTTGTAACGAGTCATGACGCTCGCAGTTGTATCCATTAGCAACTTAAATTAGAAGGTCAAAACACTTAATGAAGTCTGTCAAATCACAAACAAAAGTCAAATTCACTGTGAGACACATGCTGTAGAACAGTAATAATAACAGATTATTTATGGTGCCCCATCTCGTAAGAGCCCAGAGCCCTTACAAAGACATAAGGATGCACTCAGTTTATCACACACACACACATGCATGCATGCACATACACACACACATACACTCTCTCTCTCACACACACACATACATGCACACACATACACACACACACACACACACACATATGCATGCATGCACGCATGCGCACACTCACACATAGATGCATGCACTATATTTACATACATAACTGGTGATGGGTTGGTACAATGAGAAGAAAATGACAGATCAGTATGATCAAAATGACAGAAGAGAAGAGGTGGGTGAATTAAAAGAAGAGAGTGAAGGTGAATGCTTGACAGAGATAGGAAGAGAGTTCCAGACCACAGGTCCAATAAATTGAAAAGATCTCTCCCCCAGGGTCCTCCTGCCCATCCTCGGAACACAGAAGATCCGAGTATGTTGTGTTTTGTCAAAATAAATAGCATTCTTTTTAACCTTTTGTGTGTTTGGATCTTGTTTTAGAATGCTAACAGTCAGTCTTGTTTCAGATTTTTTCTCTCTCTTCTACTCAGTTCTGCTCCTACTCCTAGTACCTCAGTAACATGATGAAAAAGTCTGGCGTTCTTGAACAAAACATACAATATATAATTATAATTTATCTTGCTTTCTAAGTTTCTTTTTCATGAGTCATATGTGTTTCATCCTGAGGTGACCCTGTATGGTTGAAAAGATGTTGCAATCAACTCATGACTATGAAGATCTACCATCATCAACAAACCGACTATACAGAACTATGATAGGTTGTGTGCATATCAAAAGCAATTTAAAAGCTGGTTAGCTGTACATAGTACATTTTTTTTAAATATATAAAAAGTTCAGCTGGCAGTAGAGTTTTTAAAAAATGGTTTAAACTTAACACTAATCCTGATCATGATTAGGCAGATCTGTGACGGCAGATGGAGTCACGTTTTGAGATGGTAAGTTCCTTTAAAGAAAACCAATTCATCCATTTAATAGAAACTGCTGGATCTAGACAATACACAACAAAAATCCAGCTATTTGACATTTAACACAAACAGGAGTTAACACAAGGATAGGTCATTAACTCTGAACATACTCCAAGTCCAAGATTATAACCACTAATTTTGAGTTGGTGCAAGGACTAAGTCAAGTCAATAAATTATATTTTAATCATCCCTCACAGGGCCTACTAAAGCTCATTAAAAAATAAAAAAAAGGAAAAAGGACATCTGACTCCTGAGCAACCTCAAAAGCATTTAAACTAATATTAAACAGACATATTGGATTTTTTTTAAAGCTATAATACAAATTATTACATCTGGAAACATATATATATAGTCCCTCTAGCCCACCTCCCCGGACAGCCACACACATACACACCCATACTCCTCACCCAACCTACATGCACACACCACTACTATCATCAACCAGGCACACTCGCACATCGCTGGATCCATACACACCACTCAATCCTAATCTGACAGCTACTCTGGTAACCTCAAAGAGAAAGAAGGGCATCCGTACTTTTTGCAAGTTCTAGAAGTGGAGCGCATGCGCATGCAAGCGTATTAGCCTGTTACACATCTCATCCATGGATCAGTTCTACAGGCTGCAGCACATTCGCGATTTTCTGTGACGTCACACAAATCACCCATGATTTTCATGACGTGAACACAGAACGTGTTGGAAAGCCCTTCAAACAGCAAATGCGGAAAGTACTTTTTTGTCTTCTGCTTGCCAGTTAGTGCACAAACAGGGCCAGAAACAAGAGAGGATGAGCGGCCTTGCCTTTGTTGTGAGTTACATGTACAATTAACGTTTTCTTCTGTGCTCAAACGAAGCGCCATTTTGGTTTTAGCTTCTCTAGTGTAAAGGCAATGAAAAATTTGTAGCAGACGCTCTTTTCGACTTCAGCAGTTCATCGTCAGTTCAATTTTGATTTTAGAGTTTGCTGGAGCTTACTGTTCATGTTGAAATGTAGTAGTCTTGATCTTGGTTGTGATTTGATAACAGAGCAGTATAAAGCTTGTCCGCTAACACTATACCCATGATTGGACCACTTGAATAGTGCGCATAAAGATCAAGAACCCAGTACCGGGATCAACACTGGGTTCTGAAGCTTCGGAGTCATGGGCTAGAGTTCTTTACTCTTGTTTTGTGTAGGTGACCAACTTATTATAGCACTTAGAGTTCACACTTAGACGGTGTATACTGTTTGCGTGTGTAGGTGTACTGTAACCTGCCACCTGCATATTTGGCCAAATCAGTTACAGGGGCTGTTGACGTGCTACTACGGTAACACAGGTTTCACTTTTTGAATTGTTTTATTTCTAATTTCTTGACCTTTGCAATTCAGCGATTCACTGATTCAGGCAATGCACATACAGTTTATTGATCTGCTTTGTTTTCCAGACCCATCCAAGTGTCCGGATCAAGGGTAGTGAGAATGTGTACACGCCTGTCCAGTGCCTGGATGATGCATGCTCTATCAAAACGCCACACTTACACTGCCCCTTCTGTGTGAAGACAGATTCTTACACAGACCCTGTCATTCTGAAGGCTCACTACAGAGTAAAGCATGTGGACAAGGGAATTGAATTTGCTGGTAATGCCATCCGCTGTTTTCCTGTTAAAATGCTAGTGCTATGCTAGTGCTACCAAGTGCTAGATTTAGAATTTAGACTCCATCTTGGCTTGGGCTGTGTGGCATTGTATTATATCTATAATTTATTTTGACATCACCCAAAACACCAAGATTACCTTAAATGTTATGCGATACATATTTATGTGGTGACTATCGTCAATCATGGTGACTATCATGTAGTAACTTACTAACTATCTTCAGCTATGATAAGCTCCTTGCATTTATAAGAGGATCACCTTCTACAAATGGAGATAAATCCTCCAAAGATGGCATGTGGCTGCCCATGTAGTGGGATAATAAATAATTAAAAAAACAGTCACAAACACGATCCTCTCCCCCTTGGAATGCATAATTTTTGTGTGTACAATTGTATAAAAATCAAAATATAATTATGTACCAAGTTACCCCCAGAGTGTTCAGCTGGGGAATGCTCTGTACAACAGAACTGTTATACCTGCTTGGTAGAACAACAACAGAACTGTTATACCTGCTTGGTAGAACAACAACAGAATTGTTATACCTGCTTGGTCCAACAACAACAGAACTGTTATACCTGCTTGGTACAACAACAACAGAACTGTTATACCTGCTTGGTCCAACAACAACAGAACTGTTATACCTGCTTGGTACGACAACAACAGAACTGTTATACCTGCTTGGTACGACAACAACAGAACTGTTATACCTGCTTGGTCCCACAACAACAGAACTGTTATACCTGCTTGGTACGACAACAACAGAACTGTTATACCTGCTTGGTAAGACAACAACAGAACTGTTATACCTGCTTGGTAAGACAACAGAACTGTTATACCTGCTTGGTCCAACAACAACAGAACTGTTATACCTGCTTGGTCCGACAACAACAGAACTGTTATACCTGCTTGGTCCGACAACAACAGAACTGTTATACCTGCTTGGTACGACAACAACAGAACTGTTATACCTGCTTGGTACGACAACAACAGAACTGTTATACCTGCTTGGTACGACAACAACAGAACTGTTATACCTGCTTGGTACGACAACAACAGAACTGTTATACCTGCTTGGTACGACAACAACAGAACTGTTATACCTGCTTGGTACGACAACAACAGAACTGTTATACCTGCTTGGTACGACAACAACAGAACTGTTATACCTGCTTGGTATGACAACAACAGAACTGCTATACCCGCTTGGTATAAAAGTAAAAGTTTGATATTTTGTTGTTGTTTTTCACAACGTTACAGTCCTTACTAAAGTTACTTGGTGTAACCATGCTTAAAGTTTTTAATACTGTTTTGTTGCAAAGGCACTGTCAATTTTCTTCATTCTATTTTTGATAATTGGATTTGGAATGCCCAATTGTTTGAGAAAGAAAATTGCACATAGTAATTAGTACAATTGTTACATCTCACATGTTGGCAAAAAGTAACTGTGTATAGTAGGACTTGTGATTAACACTTGGTCCAGTATGATGTTAATTAGACTCAGTCAAAGGTTGTTTTTCATCTGCAGGAAGAAGATGCACTGTACTCTAAAATTATAGTAGGTGATGAGCAGAAATGAAGACAGACATCCGTAGTCAAGATGTGTGCAAAGGCACGCACAAATAGTAGCACCTGTAGATCTTTTCACAGTTGTCAGTGCTGTTTTTGTTGCTAGACTAGAACTGAACTGGAACCAGAACCGAAAGCTGGGTTAGATCATGTGTAGGTGGTGGGTTTTTTTTTCTTTTTTTTCTTTTCTTTTTTTCTTATTTTTTTCTTTTCTTTCTTCCTTGTTTGCATGTACAGGATACATATATGTGTGTGTGTTTAAAGTGGCATGAAATGCTGTCATTCAGGTCTGAAGATTTTACGCTGCTGTGACCATTGTGACATAGTGGGGGTGATCAAGGGAGAGAAGAAATTCAAAGGCGCTCACTGGCATTGCTACCGCTGTCGAAATGGCTTCAACCGCAGAGATGAGGCCATCAAGCATTACAAGACCCATTTCCGAAATCCACAGACAACATTTCAGATATCCATTACTCAGGTGGGCTGTTCTCATCTTGGCTCATGTATACACCTTGTTAGCTGTTTCAGTAGAGTATGTAACTTTTGTAAGTAAGTAATTTGGTGTTTTACTGGCAAAGGAATGACAGTATTGGAGCATAAAGTGAGGTATTGGATATATACATTTATATTACTATGTACCAGATATGGTCTCCATTATGAGTAAAACTTATATTAACCATTATAAACCAGTCATGTGTTTTCTTAATTTAAAAACAACTTTGGGGTTCTCAACATTAGGGGTTGGTATGTGTTGTGAAGGTTTGTTGTACATGTGTATGCAAGTTGCAACACATTAACAAGTGAATGGTCCTAGAAAATGTAATAAGCCTTTGCAGGAATGAGTAAAACCAGTTTAGCTCAAACCATTGAATGGTGACCATCACAGATTTGCATCCATAAATTTCAGTATTTCTGGCAAACAAAGGATGTGAAATACCTGATATTGGGCACAGAATCAGATTTCTATGCTGGCATTTTAACATTCTGTCCAGTAAATTCTGCATTTCATGTTTATTTGGCTGAAAAATAATTAAATTCAAGTAGATATAGTGAGGGCATGGTGCTAGGCTTCCAGGTCCTGTCTCTCAGTCTCACTCATCTGTTGGTCAAAATTAGTAATGCCACAGCTACCTGTGTTGTTTACATAATTATGATTGTAGAGAAATGTAGAACAGAAACAAAACACCATCCTGAACCCATAACCACTGTGCATGTTCAGTGCATGGTTTGAATGGAGGGTGCTGAGAAGGCAGAGTCATTGTAATTGAAATATTTTGTCAAATGACATAACGTCTGAATGTTTAATGTTTTACACGTGTCACATGGTTGCCTCTGTCAGACATGTGTATTTTGCCCTGCCTCACTCCAAATCCTGAGTGATCTTTCCACACATTCGACTCAAGTGTACTCCTCATGTGTTGTGTGTTTAACTTAATCTGGTCAAATGTTGGGATGCGATACTTTCTGTTTCCTACATTTTAACATTGGCAGAAAAAAGATGAAACGCACAAAGCATTAAAATTTAACCTTTTTTCTTAACACAACTTACAAGGTCCAACGGGGCAAATTTTCAGTATACCTTCCTTTCACAAGACTGTATTTTCTGTACAGAAGATAAAAACTGTAGTGTGAGAAAAAACATCGTGAACTTTATTGAATCCATGAATGGAGGCGAATATGTACTTGATCAGAAAGCATGTTTATGTTGGCAAGCGGCAGTTCAAATACCTTTGCTCATAATTATACCCGCTGCACTCTGAATGTTAGATGGGAATTTGTGTTTGGCGTCTAGGACCTGAATACCCCAGTGACATACAGCCAGGAGACAAGAGCTACCAACCGGTCGAGTGTCAGTGTGCAGAGCACTCAGCCCAACAACTCCATCCTCAACCACTCCGAGATCATCCACCCAGCCCTTACTGAGGCTGTCTCCTGCATATCCTCCCCTATTGCAGTAAATGAACAAGGTACTGTCTCTTGCTGCAGTGGAACGCTCTTTCTGACCAGCAGGCGGTGTTCACACTCATGGTGTTCATCGTGCCATTCACTTAGAACTAGAAGCAAATGCCCTTTTTGCATTCTAAATGTAATCATTTTGATGTATTGCTGCTAATTCTGTCTTATGTAAGTGGCGTCTGCTTTTAATCCTTCGTCCTGAGGTGACCCTGTACACTACTTGAAGGGATGTTAAAAATCCAAGAACTAACTTGTTGTATTCTTTCCTGGTTGATCATGTTATTTTTGTTTTGCCTGCTGACTTGCAGACATCATCACCAGCAGCTCTGTGTCACTGACCAATGGGAAAGTGCACGATGGAGCAGTGCACGTGTCAATTGCATCAGCGGGTGAATCAGTGGACGTTACGGAAGAGGATGAGCAGGCCATCGTGATCATTCAGGAGGAGCAGTTGGAGTCCTCTGAGATTGACTCTTCGTTCCCCACCCACATCATCAGCAATGAGGTAAGAGCAATGTCTACTGTGCCTTGCACTGTTAGGTTCAGGTAAAGGTGGCAGTCCACTATCAGGCATTGTTGTACATCAGATCACAATGTGGGATATGTGATACTGATGTCTGCTGCTGCCAGGCATTCAGGCAGTGTCTTATTAAAATTTATTTGAGTGTACATGAAGATCACTGTTGCCTGGCAGAATGGCAGACACTAGCAGTAGCAGTGATAAAAAACAAACAAACAAAAAAACAGCACCAACAGAATTATGTTTGAGTTTGTATGATATACACAAAAAAGGAGAGATATATATATATACATTATCAGTCAACAGATGATGTCACTAATGACAACAACAAAATACACAGTGTGCTGTGTTTGGAGCAGTCTTAGCTTCTGAGACTAAAGTCAGCCTTCAGTTTTTGCCAAGGAAGAGGTATGTCATTATGCGACACATGATTTTCATGGCTATCAAATGCTGTGTCTGATGAGAGCAGCAAATGCTGGGATCTTTTCTTGGCTATCATATGCTGTGTCTGATGAGAGCAGCATATTATGCTCGAAACTTATCAGACAGGATGCTGCCCAGTGGTAACATCAGAGGCTGGTTGCTCCCATAGCAGTTGATCTGATCAGTCAGTCCTTGTCGTGCACCAGTGCCTGATGGTTGACAAGTCTGGTTGTTCCCATAGCAGTTGATCTGATCTGTCAGTCCTTGTCGTGCACCAGTGCCTGATGGTTGACAAGTCTGGTTGCTCCCATAGCAGTTGATCTGATCAGTTAGTCCTTGTCATACACCAGTGCCTGATGGTTGACAAGTCTGGTTGCTCCCGCAGTGATTGGTCTAATCAGTCCTTGTCATACACCAGTGCCTGATGGTTGACAAGTCTGGTTGCTCCCTCAATGATTTGTCTAATCAGTCCTTGTCATATGCCAGTGCCTGATGGTTGACTGCAGCCTTGGGAGTGTCCATTTCTTTCACTAGTTTCACTTTCACTGTATGAATGAAGGCCGGGAGTGCATGAAAAGATGGAGATGTGGAGTACGTGCAGGTGAGATTTGAGTTAAATTATCTTTTTGTTTTGGGGAACTTTTACAGTGTTTTAAGGGTACTCCTTCAGAAGCAAACTATGTGGATGGCATGTCTGAAAGGTACTTTTTGAAGACTGGGGGGAAAAACATGATGGGCCTGCCATTAAAAAAAATTACATATCAGGAGCAGTGTATTCATTTTTTAGCTGTTGCTTATGATTTTGTTGAGCATGAGGCTGATGTTTTACAGTTTGTGAAACACTTGACCTTGTGAGCCATGGAAATGAGATCAGAAATTATATGTCTGTGTTTCGTGTGTGTCTTTCAGAATGTTAGCGCTGCAAGCGACAAAGAGGGAGAGGAGAAACGGAACAGAGTGGACGAGCGAGTCCAGCGCCTGGAGCATGAGAAAGCCATGCTCAAGTCCGAGGTCTCTCAGCTCCACAAGCATGTAAGACTTTCTTCCTTGCTAATTTTGTTTTGTTGGCATTTGTTTCATTCCTTGTAAGCTTGGACCCACCCCCATCCCCACCCAATTTTTTTTTTATAGTTCAGTGTATGTTTGGACCTCTCCACCCTATTTGTTTTGTTCATCATACGCTTGGAAACACCACCCCCACCATTTGTTTTGTTCGTTTCATGCTTGGACTCTCCGTGCCCCACCCCCCCCCCACATATGTTTGTTTGTTTGTTCATTGCAAAAATCTGTACTACTCCATTGCTTGAAAAATATTTAAAGAAACAGGGTACATCATCCTAGCAGTGGTCTGTAGAAATGTTAGTTTAGGAATCAGTCCACAGATCAAAATCTTTACTTCAAGCTTACGTTTCTCATCACCTTCAGCACCCCACCTCTGTCACTAGAGATCTGTTAAAAAAGAAAGAAAAAAAGAGATTAAATTGAAGAAAACAGGAGGGTAAAAGACCTACTACTGCACACTCACCTCATCTCATCAAAGCACACCTCTGTTACAACAGATGGAGAAGATGGGGTCGGTGGGGGCCTACAACAGAAAGAGAAGGTGGGGGGTGGGATGGAGGGGATCTGAGGATAAAAAGATTCGTTATTTTGGACTTATTGTCTTGCCACCACACCACACTTTTGACACCACAGATTTTTTTTAATTAAAAGAAGCTGAAGGAAAATGTAAGGGTGAAAGATTCCTTCCCTCAGACTCCAAACTTCCCTCACCATGCCATACCTGTGTCACAACAGATAGAGAAGATCGAGGAGAGTCTACGGATGAGCAGGAAGCGAGAAGAGGAGCTAGCAGCCAGGCTGGCCAATGCCTCGGAGTGCGGGATGGCCGAGCTTCTGAAGCGCATGGAGTGTGAGCACCGCAACCTGCTGCGGCAGCAGCTGGACACGTTGCAGCAGGTGGTGATGGCATCGCGGTCCCCCACATCGACTGTCCTTCAGCTCACAGACCAGCACGGGCAGGAAATACAGGTGAGGAGTTTGGCATTCTTTTTGTCTGAATTTTATAATAGGCCTAAAACTTCAGGGCAGGGGGGTTGGGTGGGAGAAGGCTGATCTTTTTACCATCAGTAAGATCTCATGTAAATCCATGGCTTTTCTTAAAAAATGGGGTGGGGGGGGGGGGGGGGAGCTTTTACCATGTAAAAAAACTGTTGAGCCTTTTTGTAGCAAGTTGATTGAACAATGATGATGTCAATTTGTATAGGGCTCCCAACATCCATGAGAAAGCCATGCTTGTGGCGCATGCTTGGGCAGTCTCTTTGTCAAAATGATAAAGAAAGATGCATGCACAGCAGGAGAGATGAAAAGAAGAGACAACAGAGAATGATTTATGTGGTCTGTCATTTCTCAAAGCTATCTCTTGGAGAATCTGAGGGCAAGCAGTACTGTAGGACTCACATGGGTATGTTCTGTATTTTTTGGGTAGGTTGTAAATGCTACATCACTTGAAGCCTTCCTTGCCGGCAACATCACAGCCACCACCACAAGTGAAGGGCAGACCACTCTACCCACCACCACCATCATTCAGGCCAGTGAGCTGCCCTTGGAGCAAGTTGCGGCCAGTGACTCGACCACCGTCATCACAACTGATGGGGTGCCTGCATCCTCCGCAGATGTAGAGCTTGGCTCAAACTATGTGATGTGCGTGCAAAACATGAAAACTGAAAGAATTGAAAATGAGGGCAGCACTGCGGTGGTGGCGCCAGAAAGGCTTCCCGAATCTTCCGCAAACATCCAGACCATCAGTGGGAACGGTTCTCAAGAACCATCCCACAAGAGGCAGAAAGTAAACTGATGATGGTGTGCAACGGTGTGTGTCCTGGTGAAAATCTGTCGCAGAGTTCAGTGCCAGCTGTGGGCAAGCTGCTGCTAGCTCTTGTTACAAGTTTCTACAAATAGATGTTCACGGCTACAAGGAGTCTGTGGAACTCATGCACACGTACAATGCATTTGGTCTTTGATGGGGACTGTGAAACCTCACAGTTGACATCAATGATGTCAAATATCACTTACAGTAGTCAGTGGCCAATTAAAACCTTGAAATTCAGTTTTGTTTTTACTTCTCAAGACAGTTTATAGATCTTTTGTTAACTTCTCAAACCTCTTGATAATACCCTTACAGAATTTCTGCACACACACAAATTCTGATGAAAACCTTGCAGGTCATTTTGTTTGTTTGTAGGAAACCGATTCATGACACATAATATGCAGGTTAAATTGTGTTTTCCATCATATATATGTCTGTAATCATGAAACTTCTTGTTTCTTACAAGAGTTTTTAGTCTTTGTCAGCATATCTGTGCACTGGGAAAAATCCCCCCATTGAAAAATGTGTTCAGATAAATGCTGAATTTTTGTCATTCTCCAAACTCAACATTTAGAGCTATGTGGTTTTAGTTGGTCCCTGATGAATTTCCACTGCTTTTGTATTACCTGGTAAGTTAGTTGATGTATATATGAGAATGCATTTGTTATGGGCAGATACATCATCTCAGTACCTCTGTACTAATGCCATAAGAAGTCATGGTTTCAAAGTTACACTTTAGAATCAAGTGTGTGCATTCACTTTTCATGCTGCCTTTTTTTCAAAACCAGGGAGTTTATGCTGATGTCTGAACTGGTGGTGGCAGTGTCTGTTTGTCTTTCTGTGTCCATCAATGTCTCGTTGTATTTGTCTGATCTGCACAAGAGTTTGAAGATAGGTCTAGCTGGCTACATCAGTTTGAAAAGCACAATTGTGAAATTGCAGTGTGAAATTCTTTGATTCTTTGATCTGAATGTTTGCCATTTCTCCTCTTCTCAGGTTCCAAAATACATTGTACATGTAGCACCATGGAGGCCAAACCACTATTAAAGGGGGCAGTGGAATATTTCAGACTGTTGTCAAAACAGAAAACCAAGGTCAAAAACATTTTCAAACCAGTAGTAAATGTGTGTTTCGGGCACCAGTGCAAGTTGATATGCATTGAACAGTTTAATAATGCACATCAACTCCCTAACTTTTAAGTGTTCTGGAATGCAGTGCAACAGACATCTATTATATGACATTGTATTTGTAGTATGATGTGCAATTGTGAGAGAAATAAACATCAACAGCTCATTTTGTGTATCTCACTTTTTTTGACACATATAATCAGTTTCTTCACAAATAATAGTTTACAGTGAACTACTTCTGAACATGTATGCACAAAAGCACTGTCAGTTGTGCAAAGAAAGTACATGTACAACCAAATGCATCACATCACTATGATGTACATTACATTTCATTTAACTGCAACAAACACACATACAAAATCTACAGCATAGCTGAAAATTCATGTGCTCAGTCATTCATTCAGCACTCAAATCACATTTACTGGGCTCAGAATTGCAGTGTATCTTTCACTCAAAAAGCAGTCACAAGTTTCCTCTCTGAACGCAGAGATACAGCAATTGAACACATTATGTAGACAAATCAACATGTGCACACAATAAGTAGACATAAGCGTGTACAGTTGAATAACACAAAGTAAACATTTGCTCCCCCATCCACCCCAAAGTGTTTCTATCAGGGGGGAGACATGGGAAAAAGAAAAGATGGTTCTAAAATTGACTTTAGAAAAATAGACAAAACTATCCCAGGATAAACAATGAGGCACACAGATAAAAGCCGCAGCATAGTGTCAAAGTGGGATGTACAGCATGAGAAGAAAAGACGGACAGGTACGCCAAAGTACTGCAAAATACAGTGGTAAATCAAGGATCAGTCTAAAAGGTGACAGGCGTGTCTATCCAGGGGTGCATGTGAGATACTGAACCTGGTCCTGAAGATTATTTTTACCAGCTTTTCAAACCTAACAAACAGTGGTAATTACTACCTTTCATCCTGAATCTATTTAAAGGGGAACCCAGCCAATGACGCAGCAAGGGGGCCCTATCAATAGGTCTGGAGTAAAAAGTAAAAAATAATTCATTTTTAGTACTTCTCTGTCCTTTGCGGGAAATTTGGGTCACCTTACTTGGGTAAGGCAGAGCAGGCACCAGGGCAGCGCTATCTATTTCTATCAGTGTGTGCAGTATTTTCGTGTGTCCAAATAATGGTATGGCTGCCAGTGGGGGGGATTTTTTAATGTGCACACAGATGTTGATGCATGCCATTGCACAGCAGGGCTGTACGGGCACCATAAGAGGGTCTGCAATGGAAGTTGAGCATGGAAGAAAAATCCCTCGCTGCATTGGGGACTCAAACCCGCATCAGTATTGTGTGTGGTGTTTCAGTTGGACACCCTGCGCACTGAGCTATCCCCGCCCCTTCGCTTGTCCTGTTAGTTAATAATCTACGTTTAAAGTCATGGAAACACAACCCTGAGTGCTGCCATTTTGTGACCAGTAGTCTGTAACATTTACAGCATGAACAAGGCAGCACGAAGCAAAAGTATCAAGCACCTCATCATGAGCCAACTTTTTACTGCTCTTTAGTGGTAAAGAGCAAACAAACATGGCTTGTACCCTAAGGAGCTCAAATGTGAAGAAAAAACAGTGCTTGTACAAACATTGATGGAACCACCATATGAAGCATGTGGATGCATGGAAACGTACACACATTTTCTGTTTTCAGACTAACCTGCATCTTCGCTTCAGTTCTGCTTTATGTTCTGAGATGCAGAGGATTTTTCTCTCTCAGCATTTTGCAGAATCAACACACGAGGGAGTTAATTAGCGCTTGAAAGACGTCACACAAACACAACAAAGACTGGAGTCGCCTACGTGAACTCTTACCTGGGACATGAAGCTGAGTAAACACACGGTACACAAACTCCACCAGAGGTGCATCCTCAGCATTTTGCAGAATCAACACCCAAGAGAGTTAATTAGTGCCTGAAAAAGGTCACATAAACAGGACAACAAAGACTGGAGTCGCCTACGGTAACTCTCACCTGGGGCATGTGAGTAAATACAAGGTACACAAACTCCACCAGAAGTGCATCCTCAGCATTTTGCCATCTGGAATAAGACCGATTTCTCAGGAAATCTGGATCCTGGTCATCCACATGCACCCATGCCAATCTTCCTTTTTTTCTTTTGCCATCTGCTGCTTGCAGTGCAATTGCCACTGAATAATCACAAGTGGTTTGCTGAAGAACAGTGTTTGGAGAAAAACACAAAATAACACAAATGATGGAAGTTTTATCTTCAAACTTTAAAGGGAACTTTTGGGCAGAAAGCAGACTGGCATACACAATTACTTAACGGCACCTTCTGTGGAACACATGGATGAAACCTGGTTATCTATCTAATAAATAACACATGTACTCAAAGTACAAATCACAGATGATAAGACACAGCAAATAAGTTGGAAGAATGCTTTAGTGCAGATGGTATCAATACAAAAGTACAAGATGGAAGATGCTGACAATAGTTTCTTGCTGAACACACTGATGCAAAAACAAAGCAAGTTTGTGATGAATGAAGCTTGAGATGAAGATGCAGACAATGCTTCAGTGAGGAATGTCGATCACCAGGTCCTCCTCTTCATCGTCCGCTGTGCCCCCATTGCCAGTTGGGTCACTGAAATGAAACCATGGCAATCAAAAAATAAACTGAAACATTAATAGATGCAATCAGAATTTGCAGATTCAAAAATTCCCCCACTCTTCAAGATCTAAGCCCAAAATACCATTTTGATCTTGCATCACTTGATGCAAAACAAGTCAAGCACACTGTTTAACTTTCATTCAGATGTCAACACAAAGTAGCAGTCTAAAACATTGACATACACAGGATGAACTTTAGCAGACCCTCACTGGTAAGGAAAACTAAACCTTAGACCCCAAAAAGAGGATCCGATTTGGAAAGCAACAGCAAACGACAGATCCACCAAGAGTGTCAGCAACCACAGGCCTTGTTTTGTGGTCCTGTGCAGCTAATCCGGGCATGCACAACTACGTTCCATTACCTAGCATGGTTTGAGTTGTCATTGCTGAAGATATCCATTGGTAGACTAGCTGTGGCCTTTTCAATGTCAAACACATTCTGCTTGGCATCCAGGTGTCGCTCCAACTCCTCTCGTGTCATCTGGCCAGGTATGCTGGATGAAGGTAGCAGAGAGGCAACTGTCGCTTCAGAGGCTGCCTTTGTGGTGCCTGCATGATGACATCAGAATGTCAGCAAGGGTGCAAATGTGAAATAAATCTGTTCATCATAACACCAGCAGAAAATGTCCATGACAAGAAAATGGGTTACACTCCTTGTCTCAAGCTTCATCAAATGTGTACGTGTACTCATGCACACACACACATGTACAAACATGCACACATATCCGGACAACACATGTGAACACACATGCCCACACACCTAGACAAACACACGCACTGGAAAATGCGTCCAACTGTGCAAGTGGTGACCCTGTGTGGTTGACGGAACATCAAACTGTAATTACCACCTACCTCTTTGCCCATTACTCCACAAGAACAATGCATTTAACACCACATTTTATGGGGACAGTACAAGACTATCAGTCAAATCTGACACAAGGTCATACAGAGAGATTTACCGAACTGTTTCTAACTTTGATGTGATTCACCATGTTCTTGCAAGAGACATAAAACTGAATGTACCAGTGGCTTCAAATGGCGCTGATGTGATGAGGAATTACCAAAACAAAAAAATATCATGGGGGACCTCTGGACAAGCACATGTGAAGGCTGAGTGCCACGAGCCCCTATCTCCTTTTGGACAAACTCTACAGGTTCTGTCAAGCATTTTGAAAAAAACAGTGGTTAACCAACAACTTTTATTTCAGTTCCAATCAAAGTGGCAAAGTTAGGGCATAACACACATGTTCCAATGAAAACACCAATAGACAATGTGACGTAAATCCCCACAACTAAACGCAGCTAAAACGGTGATACAGTAGACACTGGCAGGTTCAACCCTGGCCAAAAGAAAAACAAAGCAACGAAGGGTGAATTAGATCACATGGGCACACTCACTGGCTTTGGTCTTTTTAGCGGTCGCTTTAGTTCTTTTCTTCCCTCCTTCCTGGCTACCCCCGGCTGCTGCTTGCTGCTGAAACACAAGCATTTCAAGATAAGGAAACTTGTTTGGCACAGCTCAGGAAAAGTGAAACCCTGATGAAAATGATGATGGTGATGCAGACTTGTAGTTGTACAGCACTTCTAAATCCATGCTGATGCAACACAGTCAAGGCGACATGATGTACAGCACTTGTCTTCCACTGTACTGATAGTTCATAAAAGTCTTCCAAGACTGCCACAATACAATGCATATATATATATATATATATATATATATATATATATATATATATATATATATATATATATATATATATATACACACACATCCCATCAAGTAACAACGATGCAAGTGTAAGGAGTGGGGCATGGTGCAAAGTTCATTCAGACATGCATCAGTGAGTTTATGCACCAGTTGTAAAATCAAACAATTAAGACACAAAAGAACACGAGGCAGATCCTGCACATACTAACAAACACACTACAACTGGTAATGGTAAAACAAACAAAAACACCAATGTCCAGATATATGTCAGAAATGTATCGCATGAAAAACAACAGTTCTGGCACTTGCCCCTCACTGCCGCCATGCTGTTTGGAAAATTGAGGATACGAACCACATACCTGTGCCAGGATAATGCTGGCAATGTTGGAGTGCGTGGCCATCTGTGACCCTCCTTCCCCTGAGGCCGAGGCCTGGGGGTGTGCACCCCCACTACCATGGCCACTCACACGTTTTCTGAAACAGTCACGCAGGCTGGTAATTTACACTTTGTCCTGGCGATTAGTTGGCGAGATGGGGGGTGGGATGGGGTGGTTGAGGGAGAGACTCAGAGTGAGGAAGAGAGGCATGGGGTTGAGTACAAGCAAATGAGAGAGAGAGAGAGAGAGAGAGAGAGAGAGAGAGAGAGAGAGAGAGAGAGAGAGAGAGAGAGAGAGAGAGAGCCTACATGCATGTGTGTCTGTGTGTAAGTGAAAGAGAAGGGGTGAGTGAGAGAGAGAGCTATTCAGCTATGTAATGTAATTTAGACTGTGTATTGCTGTAATGTTTTACTGATATTTTGGCTTTAACCCCCTCCCCTGGCTTGTCTGTGCATCTTGAGCACCTGCCAGTTGCTATCAGCTGCCATCACCTGATCATGTATCACAGCACCAGCAAATCCATGTTGAACAGATGGGTCTGTTGTTGAGTCTAACTGAGTTTGACTGTACTCTGTAGTGGCATTTTACAAAGTCTTCATCACCATCCTTTTTCACTCAACCTAACAATGACTAACAAACAAGAGGAAACAGAGATTAACCGTTTAGCGGGAACTCCATCTCTGTGATGCCCATCCACATCACTGTCGCTGGATGCTGTGGCGTCGGAGTCTCCAGATGAGTCCTCCACCTTCTCATACTGCATCAGTCTATCCAGCAGGAAACTGCACACACACAGTGACCCCATAAAATCAAATAAAATCACACAAACCTTTATATATAAAAACAACAAGCACACACACACACAGAGTGACCCCATACAAAAATCACACACACACCATAATTCTAAAAATAACTCAAACACACAAATATGTTTATAGTTGTAAAGACATGAAAATGAAATGTGAACCTTTACATGTTAGTTTCTGTGCATGAATACAGCTGACAACAGTTGGACAGCTACAGGAATGAATGTGATTTCTACTATCAGTGTTGGTACTGTTATATGACATGAGGTATGCACCCTTTCACCTTGAAATAAAGTTAAAAACACATGACAGGCCAGGCCACCATTCTGCTCATTTGCACAGTTGCCACAACAGAGATGTTCACTCATGTTACTAATAAAGTGTAAAGAATATTTTTTATAGTTTGTATAATGAGACTAAAACCTAATTTTGTGTCCTTCTACAGGAAAAGCAAACAGTCAGAGAAGCGTGCATGCATGCGTGAGTGCGCAAGCACATGTGCACGTGTATATATATAAATATATATATATATGCATGAAGGTGCACTGGTGCATGTAAGCATACTGGTAAATCGCAATTTCTGTTGCACAAATGAGATTTGAACATACTGAAATTTATTTTACTATCATCATTCAGCCTTTTAACAACTGGACTGATATTTGTTGTGTACTGTTTGTGAATGCTCATGAAAGAATGGAATGTGATGAAGACAAGTTCCTCTGTTGTCAGTGGCAAGTGACTTATATCCTGATGAAAGTTATATGAACAGCATATGGTCAGCAGCACACTGTCAGTGTACCATGCCCTTACCTACCTTCTGTCTTTGGCAACCTTATGGTCAGCAGCACTGCTGCACACTATCACATGATCAGTCTACCATGCCCTTACCTTCTGTCTTTGGCAACCTTATGGGCAGCAGCACTGCTGCACACTATCAGTCTACCATGCCCTTACCTTCTGTCTTTGGCAACCTTTAACAGCTTCCTCTGAGCCTTGCGCATCTCCTCCAGGAAACATTCTTGCTCCTGAAACAGGGGCAATAAGTGTTCTTAACAGAACTAAAAACTGCCCACACAATTCACTTCAGTCAGCAAGAAGGGCAAACAGATGTCTGTCAAATGAGAATGAAAAGGCCCCCACACTTGAGGGCTTCAGACGATGGATCGCCACCAAAACCACCATCTAACTCACACGTGTGCACTCCCCTCCTGTCGCATTTATACCTGAAGTTAGGTCCGGCGACGTACCATATCAAGATCAAGAGAACATTAAGAATGATATTCCTTTCACCCTCTCCCATGACCTTAAAAATGAGTCAACATCATATAAAGTAAAATGAAGACATGATGCTCGACAGATTATGATCATGCCAAATTTAAAAGATTTCTTAGAGGAACTAATTACTAAGCTTCTCAAAACCTGTTTTTGTCACAAAGGCTGGCATTTCCCCAGCAGGCAGAAGAAAAGAACAAAATAAAAAATACAAATCAAGGATTAGGTTTTAAAATGTTCTGTTCAATTTAAAACCCTCTTGGGTCAGTGACAGCAAGAGGGACTTGGTTGTAGGAATCGTTGTCAAGTGTCACAGCTGGCTGTATGGCATCCTTGACCTTGTTCCTCAGATGTCACAAGCACCGACCTTTCCTGCATGATATCCACCAGGTGGTATGTGCAACACTGGCAAGCTGGGGACACTTGTTCTTGTGTGCACCCAGCCCCACTATCCCCCATCAATGAAACTAAATTTAGAAACTTAACACAAAATCAACACTGAAGTATTGAAAAACAAAATCCTTGAAGAAGACAAGTTTTTATTTTGATCTCTTCTGCCTGACATAGGGTTAAACAAAACTTGTGTTGAGAAGGCCAGATCCATTATTAAGTGTCATCTGAAGAAGAAAAAAAAGACAGATCTACATTAACCCACTTGGCCCCAGACCAGCTGCTGCTCTTTTGCTATGAAATCCCATGCGAAGGGAAGTAACTGGGTCAAATGATCCTGGTATACAACTTAAAAAATCAATAATAAACACCAAACAAAAGTTTTGGCTTACTTTGTATTTTCCCCAGTTTGCGAATACAGTGTTTTTGTATATCCAACAGGTTTTGATTTTTTTCACACATAAACAAAAGCATTAAAAAAACTTAATCCCAAGTCAGAAATATCTGCATCTGAATGTCAGGTTTTGGGGTACCTATGGGGTAACCGACTTTGCAGAATTTCCAGTTCGAAACTCCAAAGATGAAGTTCCATGAGTTTGTGAGGGTGCCGACAGTAAGCAACTCAGCCAAATTTGCAGTTCAAATCTCAAAGGATGAAGCTCTGACGCCATTGCTAACAGTCGGGCTTTTGTTTATTTTCATGCATCTATCGCGTGTCCATCTCGCAACTTTGAAAATTCACAGCGTCTTTCAAACTCAACTCAACTTCAAACAAAGGACATCACCGGATGTAGTAAACAATAATGGAAACGAGGCTACAAGTCTCGTGAGAATCCTGTTCCTATTTGCATAAGCTGAGATGCTAGTATGGATAGTCTGCTAGCCGGCTGCTACTGGGTGGTCTGGGGTTGTGTGGTAAGGCAAAAGAGCAGGTGGCGACGGGCAGTCTGGGGCCAAGTGGGTTAAATTTCAAATCAAGACAGGAAACATATTATTATTAATTCGCTCCAAACAATTTTTGAACTCAAGCTGATAAGGTTAAGATTTCATAAGTACGCAACAATACAACACAACGCTTTTCAGTTTTATCTTTTGACAGAGTTTGCACCTTCAAATAAAATCAAGGTCAAAGACACCTGCATGAAAGTGTAAAGTTCAGATCTTCAGTGGGAGCTACTGTCAGTGTCATGCAAAATTTAAAAGATCTTTCTTACGTGGTCTCCTGGGAAAGCCAAGTAATAACTAATATGATGTATACAGTGTTTGCTAGTCAGCCTCACAGCCACACAACTAAACAAAAACACAATTTTGAGTATGTGTTAAATTACTTAAATGCAAACATACACACACAAAAAGAAATCCAAGACACAATCAATTATTCTTAAATGGATACTAAACAAAATGTAATTATCATTTATGTGTCCATTGGTAATCACTCATGGTTATAACTTACAAATACAAGTAACATGGTATAAAATTCTGACCAGGCAATACTCACATACACAAGCAGCCTTAATCTTTTTTTCAATGCTTTGTATTTCTGCTTGTAGTCAATCTCGGTTTCAGGATATGAGTCTGTAAAAAGAAGGGAACAAACAATGAATTACTGAGCTTTGAACTTGAAGCACAAAACTAATCTCGGTTTCACTTTCAGAATCATACGAGTCAGTTGAGTCTGCAAAAAGCAGGGAACAGCTTGGAGCTGGGTCTGAACAGTCTGCTGTGGAGCTTTTCATCTTCTATCGTGGTCTGCTATACTTTTTCTGTTTAGTATTATAGTAACAGTGTATTTATAAGTGTGTGTGTGTGTGTGTGTGTGTGTGTGTGTGTGTGTGTGTGTGTGTGTGTGTGTTGTTTAATTTAAACGAAAATCTCAAGAAAACTGAATCGTTAACTTTTGTTTCTTTGTTGTTTATATCACCACAACCCCTGTGGACATTTGCTCAAACTGTTCGGCTTACCATGTACGCGCGCGCGTTTGTGTGGTTTACCCGTTTCTCCATTAACACACACACAGCAACAACAAAAAGTCCGATTCCTTTCATGTGGTCCAGTACGCTATGTCAGTTGTCACTAATTAAATTTACCTGGTACAGTCATCATGGTGCACGGCTGAAAATTCACGGAGAATACAGATTTAAGTATATAATCAGCTTTTGGAAGTTTCGGTGCGTCGCACACCTCAACAAAGTTCGAACCCCCGAACACCACCAAGCTATTAACCGGAAGTAAATACGGGCTTGTCTCCCCTGTAAAACCACGTGACTTCCTTTTCCCTTCGCATCAAGAAAGCAAAGTAGGGAACACGAACGTGGTTGGGAAAATATCCGTTTTCATATATGTTCTGTGTTGCCATCAGACTATAGCCATTCAACCAATACTAAACAGAAAGTCGACTGATTGAACTAGTACTATTTTGTTGGAATGTATTCACGTTTTATCCGATGGATGCCTGCTTATATTGCTGAAGTTCAGCCTCTTGATCAGCTAGCACTTCAGCAGACTAACGTTTATTTTTGTTAATATTTCAGATGGCTCCACCTGCTGGAACCGCTGCCAAGGCAGCCAAAAAGAACCGTTTACCTCGCCATTATCCCACTGAGGATGGAAAGAAACGGCTACATCCACGACAAAAGTTCTTCAGCCAGCACAAGCACAAACTTCGTGCATCCATCACTCCCGGCACTGTGTTGATCCTTGTTGCAGGCAGACATAAGGGCAAGGTATGCTATTGTTACATTGTAGACCATAGAAACATCATAGCATTTGAATTGCCAAGCCCCTAGTGCATTGCAGTACAGAGACTTAAATGAAAGAAGAAGAAGAGACAGCAAACGGTGTGCATACAGAACGGCCTGCTAGCATGTTCTTTCGTGGGTATGGGACACTTCATTTAAAGCAAGTTTATTGAATTCCATTGCCACTTGATTTGTTGAACAACCATTTGTCAAATTCTATAAATCGTTCCTTGGCCCATGCAAGTTTCATAAGCTACACCCCATCTACACAGACTTGTGACAGATGCACTGCCAGTGGTGGTGGTGGTGGTGCACACAGTAAACGTGCATTTTAGTTGCAAAGTATGGGCAAGCCAATGTTCTGGACATGATTTGTCATGTTTTAATTCTGTAGCACCATAGCAATCTCTGTGAGGTAAATAGATGTAAAAATACTAACACATCAACATGTTCCGTTGTTGTTTTCTTGACATATATATACTGTACCTTCGTCTGCTGTCGGCCATTTCAGACTGTTGTTGGAAGGGAGCATTTGTCATGTTTACTTCTGCAACACTTACGCAATGTCTGTAAGTTCAACAGATGTGAAGGTGCTTCCTGTTTACTTTGTTGAATTGCTGTAAACAATAAATCTCCCCATTGTTTTCATTGTCGGAAATTTCAGTCTCTGTTGAAAGGGAGACAAGTTACAAAAGACCATAGCCGGAGAAATGTAATGCTATACCAAATGGCATACAATACAGTACATATCTGTAAAATATATGTCCATGTCTGTAAAAGTTCCTGAAAGTGAAAATGCTTAACATCATTGTTATCTTCTGATTGACTGTGAGTGGATGGATGCTTAACTTTCATGGAGAAAATGACATTGTTCTGGTGTTGATCATCTGCCAAACCAAGAATCTCGGTCAGTTCCAACTCTTCAGTAGTGGGATGTTGGCCTTCTGAAGTGAAGTAAGCAACTTAATCATTAGGCATCTTCTGACCTTGTTTGTTGCAGAGGGTAGTGTTTCTGAAGCAGCTGAACTCTGGACTCCTCCTTGTCACAGGTACAGTGTGTGGTTTGAGTGCATTGGTGACTGTCAGTGTGTGTTTGATGTTGCCTATGCTATAGTCCTTTTGAAGATTGAAGGTGTTAAATTGGTAAAACTGCCTTTGTTATCTCCTTGAGAACAGCTTCGATTATTAGTCTTTTAATAATGATTCTAACTGGATGCGGTTTTCATGTCTGTTCCTCTGTAAATGGAATGGCACATAATGAGGCTGGCTTTGATGATGAGGTCCTTACCGCCCCAGTCTGATTCTGTCATGACTGATTGGTGAATCTGATAAAGCTTGCAGGATGCATTTGACCTTTTAGTGGTACTGGTAGTGCATGTATTTGTTAAGAAATGCTTTGCACTGTACAGAGAAGGCTTGCTGTAATTCTTTTGACACTCACATGTGTTAGGTCAGTCATAGTTGAGAACTGCTGTAAAAAATTAAAAAAGAAAGAAGTACAACTGTTATGATTATGGGTTTATTAAGTGCAAAACTATTAAATTATCTGCACTTGCGTGCCCGTCACAAGACTTCATTATCTATGTAGTTCCTGTAGTATGTGTTTATAACTTGAAACTTCAGTAAAAGCCCAAAGAGTGGTATTGTCAGTGCCATTACTTGCCAGTTATTGGTGTTTAAAAAAACTGAAGTATTTCCTGGATACGAAGAGTGGATCTGTTGTTGAAGACATTCAGTCTTAGTTGGTGACATGTAGATAGAATGTATCTTAATCAATGGAAACTAAATTGATCAAAATAATTGTCTTTTTACAGTCCATGTTATACATATTTTTTTCCGAACTCTTGGCTGGAGGGCTGCTTTAAAGTGAAGGGATTTCATTTGCAGATCAGTGCCAAGATAGTCTAAGAGCAAATTGCATTGTACTCCTTGCTTTGTAAAGTACAGCAATTAAACCAGCTGCTACAGTTTACAGTCAACTGACTGACTGCAAGTTTCTTGATGTTTATAAATCTTACTGCATAAATGCACAGTGTACAGATGTACTTGTGGACAGACAAGTTGTTGCTTGCTTTGATGATGAGTTGCTTACCGCCCCAGTCTGATTCAGTCTGACTGATTGGTTCTTCTGACAAAGCTTGCAATTTTAAGGTTCAGCTGAATAGTTGATCATTTAGCATTGTATGTAATCCATCTCACATTGGTCTTGGTAAAAGTTTACTTTTTGCTTCACCACAGTAGGTACTATGAATAATGTACACTGTATACATACTGCCCATAAGAAATGTTTGTCGGACATCCAGAAGTTTTTTTTTTTATATGGGTCTGAGTGTGCTGGTGGTGAAGGCCAACAAATGAATGCAATGCGGACACTGAAAGCATTAATGGAGACATCTTGTCTTCTGCCAGGTCCCTACCACCTGAATGGCTGCCCCCTCCGTCGAATCAACCAGGCCTACGTCATTGCCACCAAGACCAAGCTGGACCTCAAGAGTGTCAAGCTCCCCGACCGCCTCAACGATGAGTACTTCCGCCGGCAGAAGCTGCGAAAGCCCAAGCACACTGAGGGTGAAATCTTCGACACCAAGAAAGAGGTAATCATGGTGTAGTTGGCTTAGCTGGGAAATATTCCTGGGGACTGGACAGTTTTTTTAACGAAGCACTGAAACAAACAGTGGGCTGAGTATCAACTGATTGCCTGGCATGGTTGCTCCGTTTGTTTACATTTTGGTGGGTTAGGAGATGGCTCTTGGCCATGATGTTCAGAGTGCTTTAAGTGTGTGGAATGTTGATCGTTGATAAAGTTCCATAATTTTTTTACTAAAAGGTGGATATGGTGCTCCCTAATGTAAAGTGCAACTCTGACTGTGTCACAGCTGATGAGCAAAATCAGACGGACATGTGTCAAAAACAAAGTGTGATAATCTGAGAAAGTGAGTTTATTGAATTTGTCGTACACAAAAAGTTTTAATTGATTGTAACATATGCAGCATCATTTTCTGGAGTAAGTACTTAGAGATGGAAGTAAGTAAAAAGAAGTGCATTTTAAAATGTGATGGCTGCATTTTGGTGTTTTGTGATGAGACTATCAGACTAGAGTCTCTGACTCTTGATGACAATGTTTCTTTCTGAAAAAGTACTTAGAGATGGAAGTAAATAAAAAGAAGTGCATTTTAAAATGTGATGGCTGCATTTTGGTGTTTTGTGATGAGACTATCAGACTAGAGTCTCTGACTCTTGATGACAATGTTTCTTTCTGAAAACACGTTTGCAGCTCAGTTCAGGGGAGGGGCCATTCCTTGTTAATGGACATGTTTGCATGTGTGTAGAAAGTGTACAGTTTATGAAAGGTTAGTCGGGGGGGGGGCCCTCATTGACTTCATAACTGAGGTGGACTCCGATTTTGTGAACTGCCAGAAGTGCTGACCGGAACTTTGAAGGACACTGCACACTGGAAATATCTTGACGGTCTTTCAGTTGCAGTGTGTTCTAGTTAAACAGAACATTAAAGATGATGCATTCACATCTTGCTTTTTTGTTCCATTTGACCCATCTGTTGATGCTTTCCCAGTGCTGTATAATGGCATGTGTCTTTAGTGTTGGCCATGCCTACAGCACACCTTCCTTGTCTCTGTGAGGAAGTTGGTTCGGCAGCAGGATCCTAATGATGGCGGCTTCATCATTGCCCACTATTGTCAAAGAAAAAATATATTACACAAAAATGGCACCAAGAACTGATGTCTGATGGAACAAAAGCAGTATTGACCAGTTTTATTCACTGGACATTAATTTAAAAGCAAATTTAGAAAAAATTCAGCCTGTCACTTTTATGTCCATTGGGAGGGGGGATAAATTGCAATTTTTTGAGGAGTGGACTTGTGACCCTGTAAGATAGGTGAGGACTCTGCTCTCCAGCTTAGTATAGCGAGGTCTTTTCATCTGTTTTTATTTGTGAATGTAGTAGTGACCTTCAGCCACAACTGGCCTCAGCTAGTCGAGGACATGTTAAAAGTGCAGATGTTGATGGAACACAATTCAGTCTGTCATCCAGTTGTTACATTTCAATCGCACTGGTAATAGTCTCCTTCACACAGCATCAGACTGGAGGGAACTTTCATACCAGTTCTAACTTTTGTGAACCTTGTGTGGAATCATGCCTGATAATAACACCAGGTAGGAAAGAGAAGTACTTTTGGAATGTGGCTGCTGCATTTGGGTTTTTGTGATGAGATTATCAGACTAGAGTCTCTGACTCTTGATGACAAACATGATTTCTGAAAACACATTTGCAGCTGCAGTTTTGGGGGTGGGAATTATGTACCTTGTATTTACATGCATGCCAGGTAAGAGTTACTGAGTTGTAGAAGGAACAAAGGGCATCATATGCAAAGCAGAATACTTCTGCACAGCTGTTTCGTATTAGACGACTCTTTAAAACTGCCCGGGGACCCTCTAAAAGTTGTAGCAGTGAGTCCTAGGGACCTTAAAATACTCACTAATGGGAGCCCTGCTGTGCCATGTCCCGTTTCAAATTACTGGACACTAAATTAATGCAAAAGTATGTGCACTTAAACCATGACTGACCTCTGCTAATCGAGTCCAGCTTTTAAAATAAATGCCGACATAAGTGGAACACAATTCAGTTTTGTCATCCAAGCATTGTTGTGTATCAGTCACACTGGTTGTACACACTTCTCCACATGACATCAAACTGTAGGGAAGGAACTTTCATGTACTGATTTAACTTCAAAACCAAGTAGTAAAGAGAAGTACTTTTAGTTGTAGAATATGTCATTGCTGCATTTTGATGTTTTGTGATGAGATTATCAGACTAGAGTCTCTGACTCTTGATGACAAATATGATTTTCTGAAAACACATTTGCAGTTCAGTGGCAGGGGTATCATTCCTTTTACTAAGACACTGATGTGTGTCTCAAGTGTAGAGTTTTAAGAAAAATATGGAAAAGCTGTAATGGCACCCGTATTGGGGGATCCTCTTACTGTACTTTTAGTTTGTGAACTATGTATGATGCCATTGATACTGACAGGCAACATTCTGTTTGCAGGTGTATACTGTGTCCGATGAGCGCAAACAGGATCAGGCAGAAGTGGACAAACAGTTGTTGGATGTGATTCGCCAGCACCCTGAGAAGAAGCTGCTCTTTGGCTATCTGGGGGCCATGTTTTCCTTGAAAAACAGAGAATATCCTCACCTGATGAAGTTTTAGGCTGCTGGCTGATCAATGGCGTTTGTGACCTCCATAATAATAAAGGGGATCGAAGGAAGCATTAATTTGTGCTTTTGATTGATGTGTGAATGACTTTGCCAGACACGTTTCTAGGATTTTCACATGCCACTTTTCCTTTAAAGAACTTTTGAACATCAAAAATTAAATCTTCACAAAGTCAGTGACCCTGCAGACATATAACAGTGTCAGCATTTATCAAGCCATTGTTCCATCTGGTGATTATTTCAATTTTCAGCACTTGATCAGTATTATTATTATTATTGATTGCTTTTATATAGCACAATTCTCCGCTCTTGAGCAGACTCACTGCGCTCACATGTAATTCTACATGAGTGAATAGCTTTTTATAGCGCATTTTTTGAATATCCACTGAAGTGGTGTACTTACAGCACTGGCATGGCTGGTGCCACAAGAAACTGCTGCCATCTTGGCGCATTCTGTGTACACCATACAACCATGCCACTTAATGCAAAGCCACATGCATAAGGTGTATGCATGTTTAGCTGTAACCTGTGCTTTTGGCAGAATGACCAGGGTCTTTTACATGCTACTGCGGTAACACGGGCGGAACGGATACTGAAATAAGAGTCGGCACAGAAAGTTGACCCTGGAGAAGACAATTCTCCCGCTGCTCCAGCAGTGATTCGAACCCGCGACCTTTCGATCACGAGTCCGGCGCTCTAACCACTGAGCTATCCCTGCCCCCATTCCATGCCTGCAGTTTTTCTCTCCACATTCCAGGACCTGTATGAACTCTGGTTGGTGGCGTGTGGGCAATGAAACTGCTGATTTTGGTGTAAAACAGCTGGGAGGGAAACTTGACCAGTACTTTTTCTGTTTTACCTGATACGTTGAGATAGCCTACCATCCTAAGATCAGTCAAAACGGAGTTCAGAAAGACCACTGTTGCAGGTAATAACGTATGTGAAGTGAGCTTTGCATCCCCTGATGGCTACGGTTTTGGCAAGTCACTGCCCATATTTGCTGTGGCTGCAGCCATCTTAGTGGTGACTGCATAGTGGGTAGAACAAGACTGAAATTGCATTCTAAAACAAAGGATGATGCTTTTAAAGTGCACTGTTGATTTTTGTGTGCTGAATTTAGACAGCCAAAAGATTGTGCATGCCAGTGCACAGGGCTGGCTGGATGTACTCAACGCTGTCCAGAGTCCTGGCTTGCCTGCAAACATGGTCTCTTTGCAGCATTTTGAACGTCCAATCCTGTTTTAATTTGGAAAGCCATTTTTTAAATTCAATCTCTGGATGCATTTTCCTTACACATGGTTATGGTAAAGGTAATGTGTGTGCTCTTAAATGTAAAAATGCACATTAAACAACTTGCACAATATTTACAAACACCTTTCTTAAAATCTGGCTTTATTCCATCATTATGATGTGCAAACCAACAGTTCACAAACATCTCCACATCAGCCAAGTTCATATCACCACACCAAATCTGACCATTGAAATTGAACAGTAAGAAAGTCCAGTCCTCTATTTCCGTGCACATAATTCTATTCCCAAAGCTAAAAATGAATGTGAAAAGATGGATGCCGGAAAGATCTGAGACGTCTGCGAATTACTCCCGGTCTCTGTTGTAGTTCCTGTTTCTGTCGTAACGCTGGTTGTCGCGGCGGTCGTTCCTTCGACCTGAATAGATGAGAAAATTTGCATTTACATCCAATTGGAAGATGGTGGGGAAAAAAGATTCTGACTGCTATTTCAACTGTGAAAGTGATTTGGATGCCCTGTGCTTCAACAAACCATACCAGGCTCCATCAGTTCTGTGCTGCACAAATGTTCAACATTATAAAATCTGACCTGGATCCACAAGGGAATGTGGGACCAGCAAGAACACAAATTAGTGTGCATTTTATGCAGGTTTCCCAATACTCATCACTGCGTATTGTATCCAGGTTTCCTAACACAAATCACTATCGTTTCCTAGCACACACAAAAAGTACATTCCACATGCAAAAAAGTTTTGATCCAGCAGGTGTTTTCACATTTAGATGTTTTTTGGAAGAGCTCAAAATGCTGAAATGGAAATGCCACATGATATTCACAGATGCAAAACGGCTACTGCTTAAGTGATGCAGGATGCAATGGCTCTCCTCGTTATTGAAACTGAAAATGATTTAACTGAACCAAGCCAAATGTTAGAGGGGGTGATAAGCATACCTTGATACTTGCCACCTCCCCAGTTCTGATTCTGCTGGTAGTTCTGGTTGCCTGCAAAAGAGGACAGGAGTATTTTAGGTGTAATGTGTTCCAACACACTAGGCATCAGTTACTGACATTAGTGATACCAACCTTGTCAAGTACATACTGAAGGTACTTGTACATCATATTTCTAGGTCAATACATACAAGGATAGACCAACCAAGTATTAATTCCAACTTAGGCTGGGCAATATGGTCTTCATAAATGAAGTTATATGTGTACTTCTATATTCACCTGCAAAAGGTGATGCAACAAACCATTACGAAGCTCTAAAGCTGTGACCCAGTTCTATTTATGTTCCACAGATACGAGCAGTTTGCTAGCATCTGCTGTAACCTGACTCCTGATCAGCTCTGGACTGTTGGCCCTGAAAGTTGCACTGACAGCAGAAAATTGCACTTGAATCATTTTGTCAAAAGGGCCATATCTATGGTACCCAAACACAAGCTGATAGATACACCACACAATTGCCAAAGAAAAAATGGAAAAGGATGTTTGATTCCACCATGCTGTGTACCCACCACCATAAAAAATATATTAAAAAAAGCCTGCAAGCAATAAACCACGCAGGGAAAAGCAACGTGCACTGCTCTCTCTCTCTCTCTCTCACACCAACTTGGCCTACAGCCAGTTTAGCTTCTTTACAACCACTGACTGCATCTCTTCTTTTGACTGAGGGTCACAGGCAGAGGATCATGAAAAAACATGGAGGCCACTGTTTTACCCACAAGCTAAAGCATAGCAACAGAGTGAAAGACTGGTTGAGTCAAAACAAAATCCTTCAAAATAGGTAGCAGCATATGTTCACTGACGAGAGACAACAGCTGCAATCAGATCTGGCCAATTACAATTGCCTGCATGCCAAGTTGGACTCAAATCATAGTGCGTTCCATAGTCAACATTGTACTACACGGATGGTGAGGCAGAGTTCAATGAGGAACCCTGTATTCTTCAGCCAAGCTGGCCTGTCTGACTGTTCAGCTTTCCCTTGTTTTCTCCTTTGCACCGTCCCCATTTTTGTCTTTGAAGTTTTATCCACAGAAAGCATTTCTGTTTGTGAGCTGATCAAAATGGAAGAACAATAATGCATGCAATGATGCCTAAAACAGAGATGACAGACCAATAAAATAACGAAGGAATATGAACAGTTAGGGGGAAAAGTATGAGATTAAAACATTTTTCAAACAGACTGGGGAATGGTGAAGACCCATAACCACAGATGAATCTGGCACCCATTTAGTAATGAATTGTCTGCTTACCACCACACTAGAAAAACATCTCTGTTAAAAACCAACAGCAAGCAACAAATATGCATCAATTCTGATGAGGTTTTGTACCGTGAAAACAAGATGACAGGCAACGCACAAATTTCAATTAGTAGCGCACTGGTGGTGTGCATGAATTGTAAAGCAACTGAACAAAATCTTTTGTTAGAAACTAAAAACAGGCATAAAAGTGAAATCAAAAGGATCAAGGTGAATTCATAAAAGTGAAATTAAAAGGATCATGGTGAATTAAACTGATATTCAAACATGTATAGAAGTGCACTTTATGACCCCCCACCCTTCCCACCAAGTTCGATTTATCCACTTGCAATAAACGCAACAGTAGGACCATGACACAATCCACTTTAATTCAGGAGCACTTGGGATGAAGGTAAGAATATGATGATGCTACTGCCACTTTTTTTTCTTCCAGATATAAAAATGCCATGTGCCACCACAATCATCAAAACATTTCATCCACACACCAGCTAGTGCACATCAACTACTAGAAACAACTTTGTTTTCAAACGGGACCACAGTTCTCAAATGGACAGCCCGCCAAGGCAGCCCACAAACAAAACACTGGCACTCACTGGACTTCTGGAAGTAGAAGTTGCCCTGCTTGACCTCCATGATGCGCTCGTTGTTCTCCACATGGGAGGCCACCTTCTCAGCCAGCTGCAGAGCCAGGGACTGCAGGCGGGTGGGCTCCGTGCGGTGCATCGACAAGATCTGCGTTGGCTCATCCATCGATGCCTGCCATCAAAATTGTGAGGTGAAACTAAAGTGAAAGTCCATATAGTGTACATGCACACACACACACCCTAACAGTGTATAAGCCAGTGGAGGGGGAGGGGGGGGGAGGTTCTGCAAAGATTACTATAGGGTCCAGTTCCACACCTTGATATTAGAAGAAGCCTAGAGGAAGGGGGGGGGGGGGGGTAGTTCTGCAAAGATCACCATAGCATCCCAGTCTCTTCATCTACACCTCAAGATTAGGAGAAGCTGAACAAACCATGATATCTTGCAAGCAGATTCTGATCACCCACAGCAAAACCCATCACCAGACTTACCATCAACTCCTCATTGATGATCATCTTGCTGATGATGGAGTGGACGACAGGTTTCTCCAGCTCAAACATCTCGGCCAGGACGGGCAGCGAGAGGTAGTCATAGACACTGCTGTAGCAAAACAGGTAAGTCCGCAGACTCTCCTCCTGGATCTTGGAAGTGATCAGGTCCCGCACCTTGTCCCGCTGGAAGAACAGGTCCCACACCTGCACACCACAGGACAATGTGCTGTCATACACCACAGGGCAACAATGTGCTGTCATACACCGCAGGACAATGTGCTGTCATACACAACAGGATGATACACTGTCATATACCACAAGACAATGTGCTGTCATACACCACAGAATGATGCTCTGTCATACACCACAGGACGATGTGCTATCATACACTACAGGGCAATGTGCTGTCATACACCACAGGACAATGTGTTGTCATACACAACAGGATGATACGCTGTCATGCACCACAAGACAATGTGCTGTCATACACCACAGGACGATGTGCTATCATACACTACAGGGCAATGAGCTATCCTACACCACAAGACAATGTGATGTCATACACCACAGGATGATGTGCTGTCATACATCACAGGGCAACAATGCACTGTCACACACCACAGGACGTGTTGTTATACACTCCAGGACAATGTGCTGTCATACACCACAGGACAAAAAAAAGGGAAAAAAAGGCATATGTCATTTACAAGGGATGGGCGTGTGTTCAAGTTTAACAAGTGAACAATTACAGTGAATGCAAGTGTACGGCTGAGTTCAACGTCTGAGGCCTGGTACATCAGGCAACAGCTGCAGAAGTCACCCGTGTTTATGTTGCACACAATTTTCCCCCCACATCTGACACCATTCGTCAGTCTGGGTCTACACATGTGCAGGTGCTCTACTCTTCATCTCATCGCATCAAAAAGAAGACACCAAAAGGCCACATTCTGAAAATTGTACAATTTGTGTTTACTTTGTGTTGAACTGGGAGTCAACAGATGCCAAGACCTTTGGCATATTTGATCACGTTTAAATGGCTTCTTCCAACATATGACCCGAGATCAAAATCAGTCAATGACTGCAAACAAGTCTTTAAGCAGCCTCTAATTCAATTGTCCCCTGCAGCTGAAATACAGTTGCCCAAATGGCAGGGTTCTGGCATCTCTGTAAAAATCATTTGCATCAAAGCCTTATGGTAAACATTTATGTCCAGTCAGAAAAATAATGAGAAAAACACTGACTGCGACAATGAATCAGGAAGATTTCCATTTCTACGCACCTTTGCGTTCATTTTCTCATTGATGATGAAGTTCTTGCAGGCATGCCAGTCGCCCGCCTTCATGGCTTTGGAGGCAGCCACCACGTGCTCTCGCATGCTCTCTGGGGGGCCTGTCAAAGTCTGACGCTCGCTCATCTTCATCACGTGGTGAAAGTTCTTGCTGATCATGCGGCGACGCACATCAAGCTCATGTGCTGAAAAGGAACATTAAGAAAAGTGGTGTCAGTCACAGAACTCACAAGAAAATGTACACAAAAAAACTTGTGATCTGAGTACTCCAAGCTCCAAACACTACCTCCATATGCCTCCTCACCTTCGGAAACACCTACCTACATACATATGCTTCCTCACCTCTTGCAAACTTCAGAACACCTACCTACGTACATATGCCTCCTCACCCCCTGTGAACTTAAAACACAAAAGAGAGCTATTTCTACAGTTACCAGAAGGCTGCTCTGCAGTCTGGACAGGGAAGACATACAAAAAAGGAAACCCTCTCCACTCTAAATGTGTGCAAGCTTAAAAAGGCCAAACGAACAAGATGCCACCGGGACTGAAAGTGAACAGGCTGCAGGCAACCATCACTCCCTGTGTCATCAAGTTCTGTACCGGGCAACCTACCAGCCATGTAGGGGATCTCCAGCAGCATGGCGGAGACGAGGTAGACGCACTCCAGCAGCTCCAGGTTGATGTGCATGTGGTAGGGCAGCAGGCGGCGCTTCTCTATCTTCTCCTGCTCTGGGGTACGCTCATGCTGCCGCTGGGGCACCAGGCCCTGCACAACCAGAGGAACGCTTACAAATCGGCCAATCACTTTTAGCCACCCAGCTCTGCCCACTTAGACAGGTGGAGTAAAGAACATTTTTCAACTTGCACTTTAAACTGCACAGACCAAGGATGCATGACCATTTTTTCTCTCATTTTCTCTCTATCGAAAGCAAACGGGCTTCTCTGAGGATGTGTGTACCTTCACATTTGCTGACTAGCAATTAAAACGCCTCTGTCAGTCAGAGGGTGGCAAGAGGTTAATTAAAGTATTGGGGGTCTGCAGAAACTTAGGCAAGCATCTTCCAAATCAATTCTGATACAGACAGTAGAACCAAAGAGATTCAAATGCAGACACTACATGCCAACACCTACTGCATCATGGTCAGAAAGGTTACTGCAGCCAACCCAACATCTGTATTGTCCTCCTCTGCCTAGCTTTTTTGTTGCTTGCATCTTCACTGCCACCTCTCTATGCATCTCCGCTCCCTATCATGCTCTAAAATCAAATTTAAAAAAAGAAAAAGAAAAAGAACACATCCCAAACTTATTCCCTTCCCTCTGTTTGACTAAGACTTTTTCACTTGTATATAGCCAAGTCTTGTACAAGAACCTGTAATGAGAGAGACAAACTGACAAAGCACACTTCAGTGGACAAAACAAACTGCTGCATACGAAGTGGCCAGCATACGAACCACAAGCAGACACTAAACTCTGGCCACAATCCATAAGACCCTCCAGCAACCCACCTGAGCCAGCAGTTCCTTGGCGCGGTTGCTGCTCTGGATGTCCACCAGGGCGTTGTGGGCGTCACGGACATGACCCTGACGGAAGGCACACAGACCCAGCTGCACCAGGGTGCGGTTGTACAGGATCTGAAACCAACATCTTTCATTCAGCTCCTTTAGTGCTGTAGCAAACAAACGTACATGCTATGTGTGAGTGAGAGGGTATGCTTGTGTGCATGTGGTATGTGTATGGGTGTGGTGTCGGGGGGGGGGGGGGGGGGGGGGGGGGGTCTCTGAATTTAGTTTTTCAGCTGAAAAAATCCACCAGTTTCTACTTATCTCACCTGAGTGGGAACGTCTGAGTGTTGGATGTTGTCCTGCAGGTGAGACATGAGCATCAGGTCACGGGCCTTGAACCAGCGATCATGCATGGCATGGTGGTAGATCTGACACAAGATGGCGCGCGTGCGGAGACGATCAGTTGAGTCCTTAGCATAGATGTACTTGCACAGTTTGTCCATCAGCTGTTCCGATGTCACCTTCTGTTGGTCAGAGCAAAGGGAGGCTGTCATTGTTTTAACTGTGACGAAGAGACGAATCTATAAGGATTGTGCATTTCCAAAGCAACCACCAACGCAGGGAAGAAAGTAAGTTCAGGATGTACTGCAGCATGTGTGAATTACTCTGCTGTCAATTTCAAAATGGGCTTGGGTACATCTGGTGAAGTCCACAAAGGCAGAACAGCATTTCAATAACACTGTCTTTTACATTTAGCACCAGTCTTACAATCCCATTCCTAAAACAAACATAATTTGAACATGCCCCTTGCACAATGAATAACCCATGACATCTAAAACAATAAAGATCACACAAGTGGCACAAGGACAACACAGACAGCACACACACACAGATCCAAATACCCATGGACCTTTCATAACTATTATATTAAGCATAATCTTACCGTTTTATCCGTGGTCTCCTCAAAAGCTGTCTGATCAAACTGAAAACAACAAAATGTACTGCTATTAGCAATGTGTGTGAGCTAAACTACATTATGTGATGAGTTGAGATCAGTTAAATGTTAGATGTTAGCTACACATTCAGAAAAGCCCATATGCACTACATCCCATCTCTCGGAAGTTTCCAGGTTCACTAGTGCTGCCTTTCAAACAGTTCCACTGTTGGTCTGTCAATGGCTTTCTTGCCATTTCAAAGAAAATGATTGTGCTCTTCCTCTATCTACACTTCTCTGATGTGACAAGAACAAAGGAAGGGAATAAGCAGAAACTGTGCTGCTGCTCTAAATCCCTTCGATACACAGACCCCGTACATTACAGGCAATATGAAGACTTGGAGAGGAGTCGAATCCACTTCAGCATCAACTTCCCACACAGCATGCTTGCTTGCCGAAGCATGACATAAGCAAACACGCACTAAAAACACTCCCCGCATTGCCATCTCACCTTGAAGTAGAGATGCTCGATGCGGCGCAGGTAGGCCCGACAGATCTCCTCGCTGGTCCCATGTTTCTCGGTGTAGGTCTGAAGCGTTTCCAGCAAAGCGCAAACCCGCTGCTCATCTTTTAGCCTGCAACATGGCATAACAGTCTGACCACCGTGGACACGCAACACCAATGCAGTACGTTTGACATGACATGCAAGGGTTTCAAGCCCGTCCCAAGTTTCCAAATCTGATGCTCACTCAGGGTTTTAAGAACATTGTCTTCTGACGTTTTTGGGGCTGTTTTTGTTTCTCAGTCTAGTTACAATGACTACAGTTTGGTAACTGTGCAGATCATCGTACTGCCCCTCTTTCTCACTGCCACTTTAAAGCCAATAAGACTTTCCAAACACTTTCCTTTCACACTGGTATTATCAGTGCTGGGAGAGAGGGGGACACACACACAGAAAGTCAAAAACACAGGGCAACAGGCACAGACCCAGAAAACAACAGAGGAAGAGACAGAGGACAGACAAAAACTGATCAACAGACCAACTGACCTCTCCACAAATTCTGTGCTGTGTGCATCACAGGCTTGCAGCATCTTGGTGAATTCCTCATCCAGTCTTTCCATCACTGTCAGGATGCACCCTCTCACACGGTAAGGTGGATTCTGCAACAAGTTTTTTTCTTCCAGTAATCAGGGAAACAAGAGTTTCGTTCCAGTGAGCAGGGAAATATGACAAACCCTACACACTAACATAGGAAAAGGGAATGTCAGAGAAACAAACTACTCAGATTGTTAGCAAGGAAACAAACACCCAAAGAACAGATACTGAGGATGACCTTTAACCACTTCTGTGGAATACTATGGCCAGTCACTGCAGCTCTTTGCCACAGGCATTGCTAATGCCACTCACTAGTTCAGCTCAGTGTCTACACATACTCAGAAGGAATGTCTCAAGCGCCTCCACACATCATGTGGAGACGCAAGTGACTTGTATTGGCTGCTTTGTCCACCAGTCTGGTCATTTCTGTTGACTCATTCATGACACTTGTCACAAAACTGAATGACCAAAACAAAAGTGAATACCTAGAAGAACTGAAGTCAGTCCAAGTCACAAGAGCACCAACTTGAATGCAAAGAACTGAAGTGAATGCCTCACCAAATACAGTGACTGCACAGAGATGTGCAAATGAGGGGCAAACAGAAGCTGGCATACCTCCAAGCTTTCATTCTCCTCCAGGATCTTCTCTCCCACCACCAGGTCCTCCATCTCCGTCAGCATGTTCATCAGTGTGGTCATTGTCTCCATACACCTGTCCACACATCAACAATTGTGGGTGAATACTGAGGTCAATCCCCATCCCCAAACCCCCTATTCCACTGTTTGGATATTTATTCTGTTCCTGGTACACAAATTTAATCCCCTGCCCCAAGAAATGCATATATATAATATATATATGCCTTTGATATCCAAAAGCAAAAAATGACACATACCCAGTGTTCATTCCCTCTCTTTCCAGTTTTTCGAATGACAACTGTTTAAAATTGTCAAGATATAGGACCCCAATATAAGGTCCAACATGATAAATCAGAAAACAGAGTAAAAACTCAGGATCCCCCCTTCCCCCAACCAAAAGGTAAAGTTACACAAGTATACCCTGACAAGTACACACCAACACCCTCCCTTATAGACACCCACCCACATACAATCTACTCACATGTCCCACATTTCGGGGCGCATGCAGGTGGCAATGTTGGGGTTGTAGTCAAAGATGGCGGCAGTGATGTTGAAGAGGATCTTGACATGCATGGCGGGGCCCAGGTTGTTGGCCTCCGCCACCTGTTTCAACTCCTGCAGCATCTCAATCATCTGAGAGCGGTCCGTGCCCTTCTTGCCACGAGCAGCGATGATCTCATACAGCTTCTTCGTCACTGCCTCATGGTTGATCTCCTGGTCCTTGGCGAACATCTTCGGCTTCTCCTGAAAGTGACCGTGAAGGAGACAAACTGAAGAAACAGTTGGCATGCCAAGCAAGTATGGGAAAGGAAATAACACTAAACAAATGTTCACTAAAAAGTGCTTTCATTTATGACTAGGCATAGTTAGCTTTTTTGGTTTTCTTTAACCAACCAACCAGATACCATCTGCCTACATTAAAAGGACTCTTTAACTCTTTCAGGTGGGGGAGGGAGGGGGAATTCAATTAAGCTGTTTTGTTTACTGCTTGTGGTCTAGGCATCACTTTAACCCACTTGGTCCCAGACCGCCCTTTTGCCTTACCACAAAACCCCAGACTGCCCGGTAGCGGCTGGCTAGCAGACACTCCATACTAGCATCTCGGCTTATACAAATAGGAACAGCATTCTCACAAGACTTGTAGCCTCGTTTCCGCTATTGTTTACTACTTCCGGCGATGTCTTTTGTTCGAAGTGCAGTGGAGTTTGAGAGACGCTGTGAATTTTCAAAATTGCGAGTTGGACACACGATATTTGTGCGAAAATATACAAAAGCCCTACTGTTAGCGATGGCGTTGGAGCTTCATCCTTTGAGATCTGAACTGCAAATCTAGCTCAGTAGCTTACTGAGGGCATCCTAACAAACTCACAGAGCTTCATCTTTGGAGATGCAAACGGAAAATTTTGCACCCAAAAACCCGACCCTCAGATGTGGACTTTTCTGACTTGGGATTATTATTTTTTAATGCTTTTATTTTTTAGTGCAAAAAAATCAAAGCCTGTTGGATGTACAAGAACACTGTAGTCGCAAACTGGGGAAATACGAAGTGAACTGAAACTTTTGTTTGGTATTTATTACTGATTTTTAAAGTTGTATACCGGGATCATTTGACCCAGTTACTTCCCTTCGCATGGGATTTCGTAGCAAAAGGGCAGTGGCTGGTCTGGGGCCAAGTGGGTTAAAAGTCTTTTATAATGGCCTGATTGAAGCAAACTCTTTCACCAAGCCGTTGTCTCAGTCACTTTTTCTCAACATCAAGATGTTGGATCGGATCCTTTTTCACACACACACAACATTTAGCACACACACATATAGACGGATGCATGTCCCCCCCTCCCCTCCAAGTGCAAATGGCAAACAGGACATACCAGAATGAGGGGTGCCCCTCCCTTGACCTCCTGCCAGTCATCGTCGTCCTTGGCCTTTCTATCACTTCTCTTGGTCTTCTCCTTCTTCTTCTCCTTCTTTTTCTTCTCCTCTTGCTCTGTTGTTGACTTCAAGAAATACTCAGCCGTCAGCTTGCCCACAGCTGGGATGTCATCATCAGAGCTTGACGACTCCTCCTCAGAGCTGGCGTTCCAGAAGTCATCGCTGTCTTCGTCATCCTCCCTGTCCTTCACCTGCAAAAAAATAAAAAATAATGCTACTTCCCCCCCTACAAGCAATCCAACTTTCTTAGGCTAAAAAAGAAGAAAAAAGAAAAAAAGACCTTACCAAATATTTTGTTTTCAAGTGTTTATGAAATGTATTCTGAGGATTCAAGTGACGTAACCAAGTGAGAGAATCTTACTTTTAGGCAACTGCTATCACACTCAAAAGTAATGTTAACAAAAACATCACTGTCGCTGTTGAAGAATGTGGCAAAATTCCAATTCAAAACAGCCCTTTAAACTTAAAACTGCCAAATGACAAGCACTGAACAAAACTGCCATTGTTCACTTTTGCTGGACAAAAATCCTTTGTACCTAAACAACACAAATCATACGTAGCTCCTCTCACGACAAAGCAGATTGCAAACAGAACATTACAGAAACAAGCTATTACAGTAACAGAAATATTACAGGAGCAGGCTACAGCAGAGAGCAAAAGGAACAGAGACAGCTGGAAGAGTACTCACAAATTTGGCAGCCTTCATTGGCTTCTCCTCTTCTCTGGTGGGTGCAGCATCAGAATCCTCAGATCGAGCTGGTGGCAAACCCACAGGAAAGTAATTAGTGCACACTCTTGATGATAGTTAAACCCCCGATCAAAGACAACCCTGATGAGACTATCCTGATGAGACCACCCGATGAGAGACCACCGTGACAGAATACTACCCTGATGAGACCGCCCAAAATGAAAGACAGTGATGAAAGACTACCCTGATGAGAGACAAGCCTGATGAGACTACCCTGTGATATAGGACGGTCATCCTGGTGAAAAATGATCCCAATGGGAGACCTACCAAATGAAAGACTACACCAATAAATTGAAAGACCAGTGCAACTGCCATCACCCTGATGAAAGCCCTCACCCTTTAAGACCACTTTTTCTGGAACTTTCACCCTGATGTAACCGTACCGGTTGACTGGGCGTAAAACTCCAACTTACTTACTTACTTTCTGGAACTTTTCCCATCACGTTTTCATGCAACAGAGCCACTGACTAAAGACACCTCCCCACCCCCCTCACTTGCTGGATGGCTAGGGTCAGCTTGAAACAGGGGCTCCACTAAATTCATTCGTCCCACCGGCAACACCAAGAGCAAATGCTGTATACTGCCCACCCCACCAAAGAGAAAAGGCTGTCTTCAAAGCTAATGTTTTTGCTTTACTCAGTGCAATAATTCCTATCAATGGCATACCTGCTTCATCCTTCTCTTCTTTCTCCTCTTCCTCATCACCTTCATCTGGGTTCTACAACAAAGAACACAAAATGTTCAGAAAAATTCAGATATCAATACCAAATAGGAGTATGTATGAGAGCTACTTTTTTTCACATCCCTTGTGTGGGAATGTGTGAGCTATGCTTTCATGTGTGTGTGTGTGTGTGTGTGGTGCAATGTGTGTGTGTGCGCGTGGAGCGAGAGAGAAAGAGTTCATGACACGAGTTCAGATCAAGTCCATGCAACATAGGTCTATAGCAACCAACCTCACTTTTTGTCTGTGGGTGTGATCTCACTGTATGCACATGTGTGTTTGCATGTGAGTGATTGCAAACAAAATCTTATGACATGAAAAACTTTGCACCAACCTCCCGGTATTTTGCCATCTCGGTCTCAAAATCACGGCAGTACTTTCTTAGCTTCTGACGCAGCGTTGTCAGACCCTTGGCGTTGTTCTTGCTGATGCTGTCACGCCATTCACGATCTTCCCAGCACTGCAACAAGAAGAGTAAAGTGATGTAAAAATGACACCGCCAGGTACAAAACATGGAATGGAGTGGAGGGGCAAACTCTTGTTGCATGCACATCCACTTGATCCTGCTCACAAAATCTACACACACACTTATTCATGACTGCCTGTTTGAGGCAAAGTGCTCTTGCATCAGTTACAGACAGTGTAGTGGGGAAAAAGGAAGGTTCATCTCAACTTTTAGACAAGATTGCCACTTTCAAACTGTGAAAGACCAGACAAGTGACTGGGTCTGGGGTTTGCAAAGGCACTGGTAATGCATAAAGTGAACATGGTGGAGAAACTGTGCCTCCTTGCAGAAGAGAGAGAATGGCACAGAGTGAGAGAGCCTGTTCTCCAAAGCCAAGCTAAGCATGACCAAACATAGTTACCACACACATGGGTGACCATTACATGCTACCCTTTGTACCCACCCTAAGATTTCTCCCAAGTTAAGTTCTGTGCAAACTCTACAAAAGTCCCTCACAGACTCTATAAAAGTCCTTTAGATGAGACTATAGTAGTATAAACCAACATTCTCCCCATACACACATGTATGCAAAAAGGTCACACCTACACGTTAAAGATCTGTAGACCATGTCAGAGTTCAGTGGATTACAGAAACATAAAAATAACCAAGACTGCACTTAGTCTTAAAACTCTTCAATTTGGGCAGCACACTTACGAAGAGGAACTTGAGGATCAGAAACACACTGGATGCATTAGCTTTTTTCTTCTCTCTCTCTCTCTAAATATTCAACCTGTTTTTCAAAACTGGATGATTGGCCCCAAGCCTGAACAGTGCAAAGCACACTTACATTATCTGAGCCACAAAGTGATGTAACATAACAAAGAGGCTTGCTAGTTAAAATGTGTATCTGACACTGTCCGTTACAAACTGAAAATCATACACACTGCATGCAAACCAGTATCTAGTCAGCAGAGGCTCCAGATGTATTAGACTCTCTGATGTATAACTATCGACATATATGGCTTTGCATGAAGTGATGTGTCATGGTGTATGGTTGCATGGTGTACACAAATCATGCTAAGACAACAGCAGTTTCATGTGGCACCAGCCATGTAACAACCGAACAGCAATGTAAGTACACCACTTCGGTGGATATTCAAAGCATGCTAAAAAAAGCTACAGTCACCCATTTAGAATCACATGTGACAAAAGTGCAGAGTTTGCTCAAAAGCAGAGAACAGTGCGTTTATAAAAGCAATCACCATCCTCATCATCAACTATTGCTAAAAAAGAGCCATCACCTCATTGATAAAATCCATGAGTTCCACCAGACAGCGGAGGTAGAACCTGGGGATGCCTTCCCTGTCCACCACCTTCTTGGCCTTGTCATATGATTTGCACAGCCCCTCAAAATCTGCACATCAAAAATGCAGCTATAACAACACACACATGTCAAATTTGTCTTGACCCAGACAAACCAACATGCAGACCTCTACCCTTCCCAGGCAGGGCCAGTTAGTTGCTGTAGTCAGGTACATGCTTTTAGCAGCACTATCACAGTATCAGTTTGCATTTTTATACAGTATATAATCTATACACCTGTATGTAAACGCTTTAATTTTCATGAAATACTAACACCTGCAGGATGCAGTTCACATTTTCACGGGTATAAGTTTTCAAGTTTTAAAAATACTGTAACATGCTACTTGTTGACCATGATCCACAAGTAAGAATCCACCAAATAGGAGTCATCATGTGACTGACTAACAAAAAAACTTTTGCATCATGTATGTATCAAAACTACATTTTCTCATACATTCATTCCATCCCACCTGAATAACATAAAATCTTTGGTAATACCTTTGTTCCATTTTGTCATTGTTTGTTTTGCTATTCTATGCTAAGCTCTAACAACTGTAGTACAATAGTAGCTCTAAAATACTGATTTAAGTGTGTCTTTAAAATTCACTCATGTTTTTAATTCAGTCATGATTTAAGCATGAATGAATGAAATTTTATATGGCACATACAGATTTCCCACCAAATAAAGCATGCTTCACAGCACCACGTTTGAACAAATATTCTCAAAGCCAGCCTATAAACTACAAAATACAACTAACACTTTGTAACACTAACAGGCTAGAAAAAACTTCACAGGATCGGTCCCACTTAAAGGTTACAGGTACTGGCTCCAGACTGACACTATCATGTTGTCCAAGAGGAAAACTTAGCAACAAACACGTTTAACCCCTTACCTGTCAAAACACTGGCCATGTCCTTGATCTTTTTGTGATTGCGCATTGTTTTGATAATGCTTCGCAATTCATCATAGCTGGAAAAGTAGCCAGAAATCAGATGATCAAAACGGGGCAGTCTCTCATTTTGGGGACACAAACAGAGCACGCACGCACATATACATCCACTCATAAAGCACATGCACTGATGCAGTTGATGCACACACAGTCATACACAAATTACACGTGCACAAAAATTCACAATGTTGTCTAAATGATTGAAAAAATAACAACTGAACAGTAAAGAGTAGAAGAAAACAAACAAACAAACCGTTTTAATTCAACAATTACCAGTAAAACTTTAGCAATAGCATAATATAGGTCTTTAAAATCATTTTCTGAAAGGTAAAATATTACTGTACATAGTTCTAATGGCTGTATCAGTGTATGTAATACTGACAGTACTGATAGCAGGTGTGTTTCATTGAAGCTTTAATTAACAGCATCATTTCAGCTGGGAAGGAAAGTGGGGGGAAGCAGGTATTAACTATTAGTATTATTCCATACCGTTTATCTTTTTCACTGCGCACAACTCTTCTGGTATCTTCTTCATCATCACTCAGCTGGTACGCCCTGAAACCACAACAAAGATATCTTGTACATTCAGACTGTCCTCTCATATAACAGTAAAAGAATATGCAGCATCTTGATTATTTCCAAGTATAAGGGGCATAAATAACAGTGGCTGTCAGATCATGTGAGAGTTGGAGACTTGGAGAGTTGGAGACAGAAATGCAGATCTTGTTCATCAGTAGAGTGTACAAGCCTGTCACATCACAGATTCTTCAGACTGATCAGAGTCTTGCTGGGAGGGTCACTCTCACATACAAAACCCATAGTCTCTGAAGAATCTACCAAAGTATGATTTGACATGGCATGTCAACTCTTTATCTAATCTGATTACATACAAAACCCATAGTCTCTGAAGAATCTACCAAAGTATGATTTGACACGGCATGTCAACTCTTTATCTAATCTGATTAATTAACCCCTTCACACTCACAAGGTCTGTCATCTCTAACTTCCTGATTATTACAAATGTATTAATTATAAGAAGAACAATGTGACAGGGCCCCCAAATAAAACCTACTAGTAGTAGTACTAGCATTATCATTACATTTTCTCTTTTGGTACCTTATTGTCTCAAGTCAAAACAATGGAGCAAAAGCAAAACGTGTGTTAAGAGTCCCATGTCAGATATTTATACTTGTAATATTTCCAAGTCATGCTTTAAAAAAACTTAAAATTTAAAAGGTGAAAAAAATAGTTTAAGCAACACACACAAAAATCTGCTCTATTCTACAAATGTACAAAGTACCTGGCTGGAATAGCCGGGCGCTGGGGCAGAATCTCATCCTCACTTTCAGACTCTGTCTCAGAGTCTGACCCTGCTTGGAAAAACCTTGACATCTTCGCTCTATGTTTCTAGAATCTGGAAACAAAAGCACACACACGTATGCATGTATGTCATAATACATGACAATAAACTTGATTTGCAACAAATACACTAACTACGTCAATAAGTGTAGCATAATCTCCTAGTTCTAACTGGAAAAGTTGACTGCACTAGGATTTAGTGGATGACAAAGAACAAAAGGCTTCTAACACTGTAACAGGCCATATATAATGACCTTTCAAAGTCCCATGATGCGATGGTCAGTGATGCATTGGTAATCCCCTATTTTGGTATTCATATATATAACTAAGCACCAATAGAAAAATGAGGATGGCACTATTTAGCTGTTTTTTTCTGTAATTACAGTAATAAAATAAAAAATAAAAGGGGGGGGGGGGGGGGCTGTCAGTTACTTGTTAGTTATGTATTGTTATACTTGTCATGGGGGCAGGGATAGCTAAATGGTTAGAGCGCCAGACTCGTGATTGAAAGGTTGCGGGTTCGAATCCCTGCAGGAGCAGAGGGAGAATGTTCTTTACCAGGGTCGACTTTCTGTGCTGACTCTTATTTCGGTATCTGTTCCACCCCCGTGTTACCGCAGTAGCACGTAAAAGATCCCAGTCATTCTGTCAAAAGTGCAGGTGGCAGGTTACAGCTAAACATGCATACACCTTACATATGTCACTTGGAATGAAGTGACATAGTGCATGGTTGTATGGTGTACACAGAACTTGCGCTGAGATGGCTGCAGTTTCATGTGGCACCAGCCATGCCAGCGCTGTAACTGTAAGTACATCACTTCGGTAAATATTTAAAAAGCTAGTCACTCATGTAGAACCACATGCATGCGCAGTGAGTCTGCTCAAGAGAGCGGAGAATAGCACTATATAAGCAATCATCAATCAATCAATGATCCCATAGTTCAGGAGCTGTGTGAGAGTCGAGGTGGCCGTCCTGGGCTGTCCGTCCTAACGAGCCTTCTGGTTTCCGTGGACGTAAAGCTATATTGAACCATGCTTCGGCATTGGTCTCAGCTTGTCCCTAATATGTCAACTGACATCTGAGGACATTAAGCAACACTACCTACCTATCAATGATCCCCACAATCCACGAAGCCGTGAAAGATACAAAGGGATGCTGACTGGGATGGGACAAGTCTTGGATGGGCCAAGCAGAAGAATCAATTAGTCAATACTGCAGATATGTTAAAAAACTTGGGAAAGCACTATCAAGAATGGCCAGCAGGCAAAACGAAGTCGAGATCAAGCTTCTCATTCTGACATTCAGTGTTGGGAGGTAGAGCCGGTAGCCTATTCCGAGTATTCGACATTTCGAGGTTTTGGGACATCGGTTCGGCTATAGCTCTATCCTTATTTGATTTTTTCTTTCAGCAGCACTCACAAATGTCAGCAACGGTGTATCAGCTAAGTGTGGATATTTCCTGCAACTGTGTAACTGAAAGACGAGAATATGATGCAAACTACACCGGCACTGGCGAAACTCCCGACTTCAAGTGCAGCTGGCCGTATGGTGATTATTTGTCCGTAAAAAATGCATTTCTAAGCATTCCTGTTCGTACAAACGCTCCAGAAAGAGACATAGTTTGACAAGAAAACATAAAAAAGAAATAACTAACTAACTAACGCAGCTTATATCACGTTTTATGAAAAACAAGACAATTAATCAAATTACCTCCTCTAAAAGCCCGTGTCTACCCGCATGGAGGACATACGTCATAAAATTATGTGTAGTCAAACCGGAAGTGTATAATACCTAAGAAAGCTGGATATGTTTTAAGACAATTAGAAATAAAATAAAAAATTTAAATATACTTTGTATTTATTACAAGTTAACTCTAGCTTAGACTAGCTTAAATAATTATTTATCTGTTCATTTCTGTGCCTGCTACACAACTGCTGAGGTCTTCGGAACAATTTCAAGCTGTAGCTAAATCCAGTATTTTTCTAAGCTACACAAAAATAAGCACGTCACCAACAGAGCACGCACGTGTGGAAGTCTCAACAAGAAGTCCACGATGGGGAAAAAAGCTAAGGTTGGAAAGTCCAGAAAAGATAAATTTTACCAGCTTGCCAAGGAAACAGGTAAGAGAACCGTATTTTTTTATAATTTATTTAAGGGGCTGTGTAAACTGGAAGTAAATGGGTACAAGTTTGCTTTGCTTCCTCTGTTGAGCGACCAAGAGTGTTCGTCTTCCTGTCACTGTATCATAATCACTATCAGTGTATCACAGTATCAGTATTACTGTATAGATCTATCACAGTATCAGTATCAATAGTGGTTAGTATTTTAAAACCGTTATTGACATTAATAACAGTAACACTAACAGACCGGGAGTGCAGCTGTGTGTGGCGGGAAAGAGATTTGATTTGGAATTGAGGTTTGAGGGGATGAAGGAGGAGGCTTGGACTGTTTGTTTCAAATGTCTTATTTATTTATTTAATCTTTTTTCAAAATTATATGAACTCTTGTTGAGCGCCTCATCACGAGATGAGCCCTAAATGCTTCACAATAGCAACTATAGCGCTATTATTTGAACAAGTGACTGGCTGTACACGTCTTGAGCCAGTTGAGGAAAGCCATTTGTTGATTCAAGTCATTTGCCCTTACACAAGTTACACAAGTTTCTTCCTGCTTTAGTGACTAACACTTACACTAGTTACAGGCCCATAAGCACCAGGCCAGCACGGAGAGTCCAGAAAACTGAAAAGTCACACCCACCAGCACAACATTCCATAAACTGTAAATGTAAACTATAGTAAAGTGACACCCACTACCCAGTAGCATGACATTCCATTTCCAGTAGAGTGTGTGTGTATAATGTGAATCTTGTCAGTTATCATTCACACTTCTGATGTTTACTGCCACTTCTGTGATGTGTACACTCTCTCTGTCATGCTTTCTGTCTGTTTCTTCAACTCTTACAGTCTCTCTCACCCCCTTCTCTCTCTCTGTGTCTCTCTCTCTCTGGTTTACAATTAATTTATCATGCTTGCTTGCTGGCACATCTGTAGACCCATGCTGACTGCTGGTGTCAGATTTGGGGGGAAATAATGTGCAAGATTAATTTGGTGATCCAATCTCTGGGGCATCTGCTGTTTGACTTTGAGGTGCCTCTTGATAGATTGCCATACATTGCATTATATCCTGTGGTTCCCAGCTCATCCCATTCTCCAACCTAAAATCACACACAAATAAATATGTATCAGAACTGTGGCAGTCTGAGTGGGATGAGTTCCAGGAAAATAAATTACATAAGGATTAAGATATTCCCAGTGTTAAATAACTTAAAAGAATGTATTGTTTGTCCTCGGACAAACAGAAAAGAAGAGACTGTGATGGCCCGATTGCACATTGGCCATTCTTTTATTACTCATTCCTTTTTATTGAAGGGTGAGGAACCGCCAATGTGCATCGGATGTGATAAACATTTAACCATAGTCATAGAACATATTTTACTTACTTGTTCGGATTTTATTGACATGAGAGAGCCACTTTACAGCTAAATCACTGCGTATGTTGTTTCAGGATATTTCGCCTGAGAAGATGTTTAACATTTTGAAAGAAGTTAATATTTTTGGAAAAATCTAAATTTGAGATCATTTTTAGTTATGTTTGTGTGTTATTCACCTTTTAAGCATGGTTTTAAGACTGTATATATACCAATTTTAACATGTACACACTATTAAAAATTAATATATAATGTCAGATGTGTATCACCCTGATATAACCACACCAGCTGACTGGGCGTAAAACACCAACTTACTTACTGCGGTTCCCCCAGGTGTGACTGTATGAGTCTGCTGGTCTTTGCTGAGCTCTCTTGACTCTTGCAATTGTAGTCAGCTTTGAAAGTGGGGAATATTTTGGTTGTCCAATGCAACTAAAAATGTAAATTCATTTAATAATTAATGATTTAAAAAAAATAAGTTGGTCACCAGTGTCATTTGTTTTGTGTGTGTTATGACTATGTCAGTATGTGAGTGTGTGTTTTCTTTTTCTAACTCAGTAACTGCATCCTTGTGTACTGGCCCAAGGGAATTCTGATCTAACTTTTTAATACATTGTGACTAATTAATGTTAGGTGTAGTCCAAGTGAGCACTTCCTTCATTACTGGCTTCAGTCACAACAGAATCTTACAGAAATTCTTCCAATGGCCAAGAATAGCCTAAAGAGTGAAGACTGTTTCTCCCAAAGTGAAAAAAGACATTCTTGTGGCTGATTTTTTAGAGCTCAACTAAACTTCTATGACTAAAGGGAAGTAGGGTTTTACTTTTAGGTGCATGACTGATTGTCCTTGAAACTAAAACAGAATGTGACATTGACATGGAGTATTATCTGTTGTCCTTTGGCAGTTTGGGCTACGTAATAGTTTAGTACACAACATGGTCCATGTAGTTTGGAATAATAAATTAACACAATTTTCAGTATCAGCAGAATGTGGTACACACCTGACAATTTATGAATTATAATCATGACTGGTTGTACTGGGAACTTTATACATAATTTTGAATGTAATTTAGTGTACACAGTTCTGAGCAGTTGCTTCTGTTACATATATATATATATATAAATGGCTGTCAGATTATGACAGATACTGCAAGTTGCATGACACGTATAATTTAAGTGCAGTGTTAATGTGCATACACTGACAGTGTCCACATAGCCTGAGAAAGTAAAATGTACTGTGCAGGTTACAGGTCCAGAGCTGCCTTCAAGCTGATTCAGCTGAACAAGAAGTTCAGTTTCTTGAACCAGGCCCGGGTCGTCATCGACCTCTGTGCCGCCCCAGGAGGATGGATGCAAGTTGTTGCAGAAAACACACCCGTGTCCAGTCTCATCGTGGGTACGTACTGTTCTGGATCATAACATATGTATGCAGTATGAGTATTGGCATGAACTTATAAACATTATGAATTCCATGCCATGAAAGCCATTAGGCATTGGAAGATGTATGTGTCTATTTAAAATTTAAAATTAATAGGCTGAGCAATGACATCTTCTATGTGACACTGGTGAATTTTATATGAGGCACAGACTGGGAGTGGGAGAAGAAGCAAGGGGTAGAGAGATAGGTGGAAAGGGGGTGTGTGCTGTTTTGAGGTTTTGTTTCAAGCTATTATATGTTTTTTTCATTTTAGGTGTGGATCTGGTGTCTATCAGACCTGTTGATAGATGCATTTCTCTGCAAGAGGACATCACCACAGACAAATGTAGACAGGTAAGTTTCACTTGTGGTCTACCTAATGGTCTAACTCAGCTTGAGGTAAGTTAAAGTAACAACAGAACCAGAAACTGAAAAATAGGAAGTCAGTCAACTCAGTGCACATATAATTATATGGGAAGAGTTTTTGAAATGTGTGTAATTTGACGAGTTTTGTCATCCTGAGGTGACCCAGTGTGTGGTTGACACTAATGACATTGACAGGACATTAAAATCCAATTACTGATTAACTAACTTGATCACCCTCTGCGGTTAATTGGATGTTAAAATCCAGTTCCTTATATATAAAAAATATTAACTTGATCACCTTAAAATCCAATTACTAATTAACCAACTTGATCACCCTGTGTGGTTTACACAATATTAAAATCCAGTTACTAATTAACCAACTCAATCATCCTGTGCTGACCCTGTGTGGTTTACAGGATGTTAAATTCCAGTTACTAATCATCTAATTGCCTTTGCATTGCAGTCGTTAAAGAAGGCACTTCAGACATGGCAGGCAGACTGCGTTCTCAACGATGGAGCTCCCAACGTTGGCAAGAACTGGAATCACGATGCCTACAACCAGTGTAAGTTGTTTTGGTAGTTTGTTGCTGGGGGGGGGGGGGTATTGCCTTCTTTCTGCTACCTCTGATTTGGTAACCTTGTTTAGTATCCTCACTTTAACTAAGGACTTGTACCCTTGAAGACAGAATGCAGATGCCTTAGTGGCAGGGTGTACTGCACATAAAGAAGTGCTGTAAAAAAATTGTGCAGACTCAGGTTGCTTGCCATGTACTTCTGCTGCGTGAATCTCTGGACTTCAGCCTTGACATAAAGTCTTTTGAGAGAGATTGAAACTAATGAAAGTGAGGTCATAACATAACATAACATCAAAATATCTCTGTTTGCTTTGATGATGACTTAGCGGACAAAAAACTAAACTGTCTGTGAATCATTTGAGTAATATTTGATAGGATCAGGTCAGTGCTGCAGACATGTGGTGCTGGAAGTACGCTCCTTCTATGTAGCTTCATGCTTTCAGTGTTATGAAGTTTATCTACAAGTGCAAATGTTCAGCTGCCACTTAACAATTCGATTACCATGGCTGTGGGGATGGGGTACTTTATGAAAAAAGTTTTCATTGGTCAGTTAATTGTCATTCAAACAAACCAGTTCTCTTTATTCAATTTTCAAAACAGGAACAAGAGTACCTTTCTTCTTTTTTAGAATCATCAGAGCATTCATCTGTGAAATTCCACTGGGAACTGATCCTAGGCCTAAAGAGTGGAATTGATGTGCTTGAGCTGATTTCCATTCTTTGAAGAAGAAGAAAAAAGGGTGTGTGTAGTGAGGGTGGGAACAGTCAAGGAATGATTCATCGAACCTTCCTCCGTAATAGTCATATTGGAGGAAAATGCACCCACCGCCACTACCCCCATCACAATCAACATTTGTGTGATTTAATTTTTTCAGCGGAGCTGACACTATATGCGCTGAAGCTGGCAACAGAGTTTTTGCGGAAAGGCGGCTGGTTCGTCACCAAAGTCTTCCGCTCCAAAGACTACTTTGCCCTCGACTGGGTTTTCCGGCAGCTGTTCAAGAAGGTGTGGGCCACCAAGCCACAGGCATCCCGTCACGAGTCAGCGGAGATCTTTGTTGTGTGCGAATACTTTCTGGCCCCTGACAGGCTGGACCCCAAGTTTCTGGATCCAAAGCATGTCTTCAAGGATGTCCAGGATGAACCCAATCGACTGCTCAACCTCATGCACCCTGAGAAGCAACAAAGGTGAAGATATTTTCGACTGAAAAGATATTGGTAAACAAAGGGAGTTAATTCACACTTGAAAGATGTCACACAAACACAACATCAAAGACCCAAATTCCCTACAGTAACTCCCATCTGGCATGCGAGTAAATACAAGGTACATAATCTCCCCCTCCACTCACATGCCAGGTGAGAGTTAGCGTAGGCAGTTCAAGTCTTTTTGGTTGTGTTCATGTAACAGCTTTCAAGCACTAATTGACTCCCTTTCTTTGTTAACTCTACACAAGCACTCTAGGCCTCTGTCTGTTTCAGATTATGAAAAATATCTGTTGCTGACTAACAACAACAACAACAAAAATCATGCAAGTCTGTGTTACATGTGAGGCCATCCATGACAAACACTTTTTCTCAGAGACTCAGTGAGGTCTTTCAAACTTCGCATGAGGGTACCACCATTGAATTACACTTTTGTACCTCCTTTTGTGACCTTTGCCTTATTTCAAGGCTATAGGAGCATTGGAAAGATTGAACTGCAAAATCATATGTGTGTGTTTAATGTATCCATTATTTTCTAGGCTATTTACACAGCACACACACACGCACGCACACACACACACACACACACACACATGAATCCATAGAATTGAAATGTGATGATTTGTGCTTGTGTTTCAGGCATCGAGAGGGCTATGCAGAAGGGGACTACACTCTGTTCCACAAATTAAATGCTACAGAGTTTGTGCGGAGTGAAAACTTCATGGAGAAACTGGCTGCTTGCAGCATGGTAGGTTATTTCACATTTATGTTGGTTTAAAATTGCTTCCGACACCTCTGTGCTTTTCTGGTGAGTTTGTTGTGAATGTTGAGAAGAAACTGATGCTTTGTGGTTATCCATCTTCTTTTTTGTCCTTCTATAATGAAGCACTGTCAGTTTTACTTCTTGGTTGTAAATGTGGCTTTTCAGAAAGACTTTAATAAGGAACTCTTCAGGTATAATACTTCGAGTTTTGTTTCCTTGACAGTTTGACAGACTCTGTTTAATTCTGTTTGACAGACTTTGTGTGTGTGTGTTTATTTACATAATATGTGTGTACATTTTTGTTGTTATTTGACTTTGCTTTGTGTGATGGGGGGGGGGGGGGGGGGGGGGGGCAGCAAAGACTGTGTTATTGCTAATTACACCCATGAATGCTGTACATAATTGCATGGGTCACTTGTTTCATAATAATTGTATACTCTTTCAGTCACTGCAGTGTTGGTGTTGATAAACAAGGCAGGATGGGTCAGTGCATCCCTGAATGTTGTATATGAGAGTATGAGTCATTTGTGTCACAGTCATTGATGTCCACCAAAATTATAGCTGCACTGTTGATGTGGACAGATCGAAATAGATGATGAAGCTATCGCCCAGAACAAAGCCACCACAGCTGAAATCAGGGAATGTTGTGAAGACATCAAGGTTCTGGGAAAGAAAGAAATCAAGTGAGTAAAATCAGTTGGGTGCTTTTGTTTGGTATTTGGTATTTCTCTCAGTGCTTGTGTCTGCATACTTGGTACTAAGTCATGATTTAATTTCGCACTTGCTGATGTGCAAGACCAGTTTTGGTGCTTGTGTGTGTGTCAGTAGGTCTGCACTCACAAACATCAATGCAAAATATTTGAGAAATGAAATAAAATGGACTAATAATCTTTCTGCATACTCAACTGTGAACACGTACCTGTTTTTGTATAAATAAACTGCCAGCCTTGTAGGCTCAAACTGTGCACTTTAGCGACAAGCCACACAATTGTGCTTTTATTTTTAGCAAGTAAAAGAGATGAGCTTCTGTTTCTGTCACCAGTATCTGTATTCCAGTGATTGTTTTCTTCTTTCAGGGCTCTGTTATCCTGGAGAAAAGTTGTGCTGAAAGATCTTGAAGCAGCTGAGAAAGCTCAAAAAGAGGCATCCAAAAGGTATCTCTCTCTCTCTCTCTTCTCTCTCTCTCTCTCTTCAACTCTTACACAGTCTCTGTCATACTACTTTACGGTTATTTATCAGTTGTACCACATTGCATAGTGGTAATGGTGAATGAATTCTGAGCCACTGTTGGAAAAGCTGCAGTCACCCGTTCCTTGTAAAGCAGGAACTGGACAGGTGGTGTGTTTCTGTTGCAGGGAAGAGGATGGTGAGGAGGAGTTGGAGGTCAGTGAGAACGAGCAGGAGGAGGAAGAGCTGGAGGAAGCCCTGGCCAAGGCACATGAAGAGGAAAAGAAGCTCAACAAAAGGTCAGCACTCCTCTCTCTCTGTGCTTCAGTGTGGGGAGGTTTGGGGGTCTGTGCTTCAGTGTGGGGAGGTTTGGGGGTCTGTGCTTCAGTGTGGGGAGGTTTGGGGGTCTGTGCTTCAGTGTGGGGAGGTTTGGGGGTCTGTGCTTCAGTGTGGGGAGGTTTGGGGGTTGTGCTTCAGTGTGTGGAGGTTTGGGGGTCTGTGCTTCAGTGTGGGGAGGTTTGGGGGTCTGTGCTTCAGTGTGGGGAGGTTTGGGGGTCTGTGCTTCAGTGTGGGGAGGTTTGGGGGTCTGTGCTTCAGTGTGTGGAGGTTTGGGGGTCTGTGCTTCAGTGTGGGGAGGTTTGGGGGTCTGTGCTTCAGTGTGTGGAGGTTTGGGGGTCTGTGCTTCAGTGTGGGGAGGTTTGGGGGGTTGTGCTTCAGTGTGGGGAGGTTTGGGGGTCTGTGCTTCAGTGTGGGGAGGTTTGGGGGTCTGTGCTTCAGTGTGGGGAGGTTGGGGCTTTGTGCTTCAGTGTGGGGAGGATGGGGCTTTGTGCTTCAGTGTGGGGAGGTTGGGGCTTTGTGTTTCAGTGTGGGGAGGTTGGGGCTTTGTACTTCAGTGTGGGGAGGGGGGGTGCTCTGTTCAAGATGGTATCTGTCACAGAAGCTTTCCCAGTGTTGCTTTTGAAATGGTTCCCATGTTTGTCGGATTGACGATGGCCCTTTCGAGGAAGATAGTTGAGCACTTCCTCTTTCTACGCCTCTCTCCTCTCCTTGATGGTGCAATGCCCTTGGCTTTGTGCCAGCAGGAAGCATCTCAAGTTCCTCAACACTTAAGATCATCTGTGAAGGTTGCTTTGCCCTCCAGTCTATCTGCTCTGTCATTTCCCTTTGCTCTGGCATGTCCAGGACAGTACATCCACAGGACTCTTCAAAGGTGGATGTCAGCTGTTGACACATGACAGTCTGGTTTTCAAGTTCCACTGGGGGATCCACAAGGAATGCCAGCTTAGGAAGAGTTAGTTCTTGGATTTTAGCATCCTGTCAACCGTGCAGGGTCAGGTCAAGGGGAAGGCTGCACTGTCATTTTATTGTATAAATGATGTCATCATTCTGGTGAGATTTACTAACTTGAATTCAGAACTTTCATGGCTCTTGACTGTGAATAACAAATTAAGAAAAGCACTGCCTTGAACAGGGTTACAGGCAAGTCTACCTCTTTATGTGTCAGGGTGATGCTTCCATCAAAATTGTCAAGCGTGAAAATGTGAAACAGCTCATTACTGACATGGCAGCACCCATGCATTGAGATGCACAAGCTATGAACAGGATGGAAGCTTTCCACCGACCAGTCCTCCTTTAAAAAATTAAAATTGAATGAGGTTTCTGGCCCTTTCCTTTTGGTGTTAACAGAGCTGTGCTGTAGCATTGTTTTGATGACGCTTTTGCAGGAAGAAGCGCAAGGAGCAGAAGATGATGGCAAAAAAGAGACAGAGGCTGGACCTGAAGATGGATCTGCCAGGCGACAGGCTGGACTTTGGTGAGGAGACAGGGGTCTTCAGTCTCTCCAAGATCCGCAGCAAGCAGGTACGTGTCTGTCAGCCCTGTTGTAAGCATTCGCGGGCAGGAAATTCATCAGACAGTTGTCTAAAATCACACTGTGTTTAGCATGTTTAATCCTTTGAATCCTCCTATTATGGTGTGTTTGAAAGGGACTTAACAGGAACTGGCCTTCTCAAAGCAAGTTGCATCCAACTGGTCGAGCAGATCAGAATAAAAGCTTAGCCTCAAGGGTTTTGTTTTTAAATGCTACTTTGTTTTAACGTGCAGTTTATAAACTCGGTTTTGTTTTTGATGGATAGCTGTACTAGCTGTGCAGAGCAACAGCAACCTATGATACACAAGAGGTCTGTGCTTGCATCGCCCAAAGAACAACATCAAATGGGCTGTGGAAAGTCATTAGGCCAGCTATGACTCTTGATAGTGTTTTTTATGATCCAATTCTGCTGGCCTCTCTCTCTCTCTCTGTCTTTCTTTCTCTCTCTAAAAGCTGACTTGTGCTTACATTTTATCTGTGTGTGATAAAGTATTTCTCCCTCTGGTTGACTGAGCATAAAACATCAACTTACTGTCTCTCTCTCTCCCTCTCTCTCTCTCTCTCCCCCCACACACACCCACATCCCCCAAATGCCAGATGTTGAAATTTCTGGGAGAAGGAGAAAGAGAACATTTACAGTACTTGTGGCCATTTACTGTCATCAGAACATGACTATCTGTACATGGAGATTAATTTTCCGCCCTCAGGAGCTGGAGCAAGTGCAGGAGGGGGACCTGAGCTTCATGGACGGTGACATCATCGAGGACGAAGATGACGCAGATGCTGAGAAAGTGCTGAAGAGGCGGAAACTGATGGAAGCCTACGACAGAAACACCAAGCGCTACGTCGACCCCTCAGAATATCCCAGTGATGAGGAGGGTATTGAGGAACCGTCCCTGATAGAAATGGACGAAGAGGAGGATCAGAGGTGAGTCTACAGGGACCTGTCACTAGTGTCAGAGTCAGAATGTCCTGGTGTTGAAGTGTCCTGGAAAACCATCCCTGATAGAAGTGGATGGAGAGGAGGGTCAGAGGTAAGTTTAAAGGGACCCTTCAGAGTCAGAATGTTCTGGTGTCAGATAGAAGTGGATGGAGAGGAGAGTCAGGGGTGAGTTTAAAGGGACCCATCAGAGCCAGAATGTCCAGGTGTTGATGAGTGTCCTGGAAAAACATCCCTGACAGCAATGGATGAAGAGAAGGGTTAGATGTGAGTTTAAAGGGACCTGTCAGTCAAAATGTCGTGGTGTTGAAGAGTGTCAGAATGTCGTGGTGTTGAAGAGTGTCAGAATGTTTTGGTGTTGAACTTTGAAGAGTCTGATAAAAATGGATAAAGAGGAGGGTCAGAGGTGAGTTTGCAGGGACCCTTCAGAGTCGGAATGTCCTGGTGTTGAAGAGTCTGACAGAAGTTAGTGGAGAAGAGGGTCAGAGGTGAGTTTACAGGGACCAGTCAGAGTCAGAATGCCTTGGTGTTGAAGAGTGTCTCTGGGACACATCAAAGGACAATCCCTGATGGATGTGGGTGAAGAGCAGACCCTGCAGTTTGGTGTGTAGCCACTAGTTTTTCAACACATTGAGTACACAGTTGTTCTGCGTGTCATAGACTTTCTTGTGTGTAACAAACGTTTTGCCGTGTTTCAGTGGTGACGATGAGGTCACAGACAACAACCCCCTGGTGGTGGAGATGGAGAGTAAAGACAGCCGCGATCGCTCGCGCACAGCATCTTGGTTCAGCAAGGTGGGCTAGATACATGAAAACACCAGTCAGTCACTGCTCTTATGACATAACTGACACCCAGATTTGTGCAGTTGTTAGCTGTCATACTTAAAGTGTTGAATTCTCGGAGGATCATCCTAACTAATACATATTCAGCTCTGCATTGCCTCATCGGATCTTATAATCCGAATCCTATTCAATGAATTATCCTATCAGTCTGTAGCCAACTAGACTTTGATGCCATTGCCACAAATGTTGGAGATGCATTGCACCAGCATGGTAAACTGAGTAAAACAAATTCACTCACTCGCTTGCTTGCTCGCATGCGGTGTTGCTGGCACATCTGTAGACCCATGCTGACTGCTGGTGTCAGATTTGGGGGGAAATAATGTGCAAGATTAATTTGGTGATCCAATCTCTGGGGCATCTACTGTTTGAGGTGCCTCTTGATAGATTTGCCATACATTGACGTATATCCTGTGGTTCTTTCTCTATGCGTGTGTGCGCACGCACGTGTGTGTGTGTGTCTCTCTCTCTCTCTAGATGAAAATAAATTCAAGAGTCAAAAAATATCTTTTGAATGAACTGAATTTTGCACACCAGTCAGATCGCACAAATTATATAACCTTGCATAACAAAACAAAAAATCCCTGAACAGGAGGGGGGAGAGGGGCATTCCATCACCACACAACTTTTCTTGTTTTTGCTGTGGCCAGTTCCAACCTTCATACATTGTGATTGGTTGCAGTTAAGTCACCCTGCACAAAAACTGCATATATATGTGCGTGCATGCTTTGTCACAGGATGCTTTTGAGGGTTTGGAGAAAGAGGAAGATGAAGACATAGAACTGGAAGCCATGACAGCTGACTATGAAGAACGTGGCGGCACTGTGCTGGGTCAGTCCATTTCCATGTTTGTGCCATAATTTGTTTGAGGGTGGGTGCATATATGTGAGTATGTGTGGGGGTGGGTGGGTGTAAATGTGTGATGCTGATCTTTTTTCCTTTAAATTTTTTTTAAACAGAATATAACCCAATGCATAAACTGTTGGGTTACCTCGTTATTGACTGTGCTTAGAAACCGGTGAAAACAGGCTGCGATAGAAAGATGATAAAATACAACACAGTAGAACTTTCTTGTCGCCGTGGAGCAGTTCATTTTCCTAAAAGGATGGACAGAGGGAAATGTGGCTGTGTAGGGGTGAGGGCTGTAATTAAATCAATTTTCAGCCTTTTCTCCTGTCACTTAGTTAAAATGAGTGTGTTTAGTAAAGCGTGCCAGTATGTTAGATAGTTTGATAGGTTTGCTCAGTGTCAGTCAGTGGTTGGTTCTGGTTGAGCTCGTTAGTGTTGGTGGGGTTAGTATTTTTTGCTTACTCACGGCAGTTTAATTTTTTTAAATTATTGATCACTTTTATGTATCCCAATTCTCCATTCTCAAGCAGACTCACTGCACTTCACATGATTTTATTGCTGTTGTTTTTAGTGTTTTCATAATCCACTGAACTTTGCCGTAGACTACATGATCTTTAACATGCATATGTGATCTTTTTGCATGCATATGCATACGCATTTTTGCCTGCATTTATCGTTTCATCCAAAGGACCTTTTACAGTAAGAACCTTGACTTGGAATCATGTTTTTGCTCTGCTTTTTCAGATAAGAAAAAGCGAGTCAGTTTTGCAGTTGATGACAGTGGTGACCATGACGATGACTCTGAAGGTGATGATGACGACGACTCTGGCGATGACGACAATGACTCTGAGGGCGATGATGAGGATTTGGGGTCAGAGATCCAGGCTTCAAATGCAGGTACTGTTGTTCACCACACTTGCCTTACCCCTACACCTTTGCCCGTTTATTTATTGCATGCTCAGAAACATGTCCTCCAGGAAGATGGAGCATACAAACCTCAGAGACAATAGAGGAGGTCAGGAAGTCAGCCTCTTGACTTCAGCATTGGAATCGCTTGTCTGTCTGTCTGGGTTTTTTTTTGTCCAGTCTTCTGAACCACTCCAGCCTTTCCCACCATACTTGCTAGGCTTGAATTTGCCACAGAGTCTAGTGCATGGCCTATATTCATCCCCAGCAAGCCACTGAACCAACAGCAAATCGGGCAACAGTGAGCTTCTGCCAGATGTGTTTGCTATCATAGTATCAGTGGTTGCGGGGGTTTTTTTAAGGTTTTGGGGTGGAAGTGGAAAGTGTGCTTTTTTGATGGAGACCTTTCTGGAACAGGCAACAGCAACAAAAGTCTTTCACTCACAGTTGCCCTCTGTTTGTTGTATACCTTTTGTGTCTCTTTGCGTGTGCCTATGTGTTTTTTAAGTTGTATTTTTCTTTCTTTCTCTTCAGAATCAAAATCTGGAGGTTCAAAGGTCAACAAAGATGGTATGTTGGATTTGCCTGATATTCTCTGTCTTTCTCCCTCTGTTTGTTTTTCTGTCTCACAGTCTCCTCTCTCTGCAAGTACACCCTTCTCAGCATTGCGTGTTTTTGTGTTTCGAGTGAGAACTGACTTCACGCAGGCTTTCAGGTGGCATTGCACAGCCTCCTTAAGAGATCTAGACAGTAATGCATGTCGTCCTTTGTCACACCCATTCTTAAAAGGCATGTGAAGATATGTTAGGGTGCTGTTCCTTGTTGTGACAGATGTGGAAGTAGTGCCGGTGGACAGGGAGGCTCTCAGTGTGTGTGTGTTCCTTGTTGTGGAAGTAGTGACAGTGGACAGGGAGGCTTAGTGTGTGTGTGTGTGTGTTCCTTGTTGTGACAGATGTGGAGGTAGTGCCCATGGACAGGGAGGCTCTCGGTGTGTGTGTTCCTTGTTGTGACAGATGTGGAAGTAGTTCCCGTGGACAGTGAGGCTTAGTTTGTGTGTTCCTTGTTGTGACAGATGTGGAGGTAGGGCCGGTTGACAGGGAGGCTCTCAGTGTGTGCTTGTGTTCCTTGTTGTGACAGATGTGGAGGTAGTGCCCGTGGACAGGGAGGCTCTCAGCGTGTGCTTGTGTTCCTTGTTGTGACAGATGTGGAGGTAGTGCCGGTGGACAGGGAGGCTCTCAGCGTGTGCTTGTGTTCCTTGTTGTGACAGATGTGGAAGTAGTGCCCGTGGACAGGGAGGCTCTCAGCGTGTGCTTGTGTTCCTTGTTGTGACAGATGTGGAAGTAGTGCCCTTGGACAGGGAGGCTCTCAGTGTGTGCTTGTGTTCCTTGTTGTGACAGATGTGGAGGTAGTGCCGGTGGACAGGGAGCCTCTCAGTGTGTGTGTGTGTGTTCCTTGTTGTGACAGATGTGGAGGTAGTGCCGGTGGACAGGGAGGCTCTCAGTGTGTGTGTGTGTTCCTTGTTGTGACAGATGTGGAGGTAGTGCCGGTGGACAGGGAGGCTCTCAAGCTGGACCCAGTGGGCCTGGCCATGGGGACAGCCATGGTGCGTTCCAAGAAGCGGCGGCGAGATATTATAGAGAGCGGATACCACAGGTGAGAGTATGGTGGTCAAAGGTGATTGAGAGAGTGTGTAAGAATGCAGCTGGGGGTGACAGAGAGAGTTTTTAACTGAGTGTCACCATAGCCCTCCTGAGCCTGACTTCAAGGTCACAGCAGCAGTGGCCGCTAAAATTGCAAGTTATCTCCCTTGAACATGAAATTCTTTTCTTTTTCCTTTTTTAGTGGAATTTGAGTCACGTAGTATTTTACTACTTGAGAGGTAGCAGAAAGAGACAAAGTATTGCATGTTTGAGATGTAACAGAAAGAGACAAAGTATTGCATGCTTGAGAGATAGCTGAAAGAGACACACTAGACAATGGAACTGGAAAATTGCTTCTTGAATTATACACATGCTGACATTTTAACTGCTTGTAACAATCACCCCATTTCCACCCTTCCTTCGTAATATTTGTTGTTGTAGCATTCATTCCCCAGCTGAATACTCAGTGGTGTTGTCTGGTGTATGCAGTTGCACATTGACAAATGCATTCCATATGGTGAGAGGACCTCGTGTGTGACCATTTTTTTTATCATCCACCACATGATAGTATAGATTTTCATTGCAACAGCTTGTTTTTTTATTGCAACAACTGATGACCTTGCATTGAGTCAATTTGGGATTTTCATTGCAACAGCTTGTTTTTTTTTCCATTGCAACAGCTGATTACCTTGCATTGCAACAGTTTGGGGATTTTCATCACAACAGCTGAATACCTTGCATTGCAGTAGCTTGGGCATTTTCACTGCAACAGCTGATGACCTTGCATTGCAGTAGCTTGGGGATTTTCATTGCAACAGCTGATGACCTTTCATTGCAACAGTTTGGGGATTTTCATCACAACAGCTGATGACCTTGCATTGCAACAGTTTGGGGATTTTCATCACAACAGCTGATTACCTTGCATTGCAACAGTTTGGGGATTTTCATCACAACAGCTGATGACCTTGCATTGCAACAGTTTGGGGATTTTCATCACAACAGCTGATGACCTTGCATTGCAACAGTTTGGGGATTTTCATTGCAACAGCTGATTACCTTGCATGGGAACAGTTTGGGGATTTTCATTGCAACAGCTGATGACCTTGCATTGCAACAGTTTGGGGATTTTCATCACAACAGCTGATGACCTTGCATTGCAACAGTTTGGGGATTTTCATTGCAACAGCTGATTACCTTGCATGGGAACAGTTTGGGGATTTTCATTGCAACAGCTGATGACCTTGCATTGCAACAGCTTGGGGATTTCCAGTGCAATAGCTGATGACCTTGTAGTTGCTTGGGGATTTTCGCTGCAACAGTTGATGACCTTGCATTGCAATAGCTTGGGGATTGTATTACAGCAGCTGATGACCTTGCATTGCAATAGCTTGGGGATTGTATTGCAATAGCCAATGACCTTTCATTGCAATAGCTTTGGGACCTTCATTGCGACAGCACAGGGGTTTTCTTTGCAACATCTCAGTGGTTTTATGAGTGTGCATTTCAACAGGTACATGAAAGGTGAAGAGGAGGATTTGCCTGACTGGTTTTCCAGAGATGAGAAGAAACACTGCCACAGACAAATGCCAGTCACCAAGGTAACTTATCTAACACCCACCCCCCTACCCCACCCCCCCCCCTTCATTTATTGTGATTGTTTATTTGTGTATGATATTTAATTAATGTTTGGGAGGAAGGATTTACCTCTAGAACAGCTGAATGATTGCCCTATGACATGTGTGTGTGTGTTAACTAGAGTTTAAAGTTTACATTATGTGCAGCAGAGAGACATGTTTCCATATACAATTTTAGCATGGGCAGTAATCAATCTTTTCTTCTCTGTCTCTCTGCTCATGTAAAACTTTGTAAATGTGATTATTATTTTTCCTGCCCACCCCATTATATAGCTACTGTGTATGCTTCTGTCTTTATTTTGGGTTTTCTGGGAAGGTATGGGTGAGCTGTATTATTGTTCAGATATTTTTGTAGTTTTAGCTTGTGAGAGCATTAATTTTGTGTGCACTATGAACAGGCATTATTTTCTATGGAAGCTTCTAAGCACCGTGTACTAATTCATAGTCTGTTTAGATAACGGTTTTTGTGTGGGTATGTGGCAGATGGGGACATTAAAGAGGTTAACATATTTTCATTCAGTTCAGCTCCACTGTTGATTTAGTATTGGATTGGGCAGAGTAGTAATGCTTAAGTTATAGAGAGAGAAGAAGAAGCAATGTTGAGTAGATTTTGTTCATGTTTAACTCTCTGAGTGGGTGAGTGAATGTTCATGTCATATTTTTTGTGTTGCAGGAAGAGGTGCAGGAGTACATGATGAAGATGCGTGCCATTGACGCTCGGCCAATCAAAAAGCTTGCTGAGGCAAGGGCCAGGAAGAAGAAGAAGGTGAGCCTTTTCCTTGATGTTGTTTGCGCTCCGTGTCTATGTGTAGCAGGAGGAGGAAGCTCCTTGTGTGCTTGAAGTTCATGAACAGCTGCTGGACTCGTCATTGCTTGCTTTACTTGCACGTGTTCCATGACTGAGGCCAGTGAAGGCGTGATTGCCATTTCAGTTGACAGGAAAAGTTGAAGTATTGTCCACATGATGCTGTGCACACTGGGAAATTTAAGTGTAATGCATGTGGTGCTATGCACTTAGGGAATATCCCCAATTTTATCGCACAGTCCCTTCTGTGCATCCCTTTCCCCACAGTCCCCTTCCCACAGTTTCCCACAGTCCCCTTCCCACACTTTCCGCACAGTCCCCTTCCCACACACTTTCCCCCACAGTCCCCTTCCCACACCCTTTCCCCACAGTCCCCTTCGTACACCCTTTCCCCTCAGTCCCCTTCCCACACCCTTTCCCCTCAGTCCCCTTCCCACATCCTTTCCCCACAGTCCCCATCCCACATCCTTTTCCCACACCCTTTCCCCACTGTCCCCTTCCCACACCCTTTCCCCACAGTCCCCTCGCTTCATCTTTCAAAGAAAAAACCTTGAAAGAGGCAATGAAGTTCGTACACTAGGCCCCCCACCCCCACCCCCTGTATTTATTGTTTTAAACCACCACCTGTATCAACAAGAGGAAGTAGTACTGAGAAGAAAAGAATATCTTCCAGAAAATGCCTGTTTCTGCAAGAGGCTGCCAGTGATGGATCATGAAATGGTGACTGCTGGATCGGTTGGCTCAGGCTCTGGTGGTGGTGTTTTCTAATGCCTGCTTAGGGAGTGGAGCCTTTCTGGCCTGTTATCATTTTCCCTGTGCTGTATTTGTGTTTGGGCCGAGTTTGTAGATCTCACTTTCAGGTGCATGAGAATAGCTCAACATGTGTGTTGACCTGTGTGGCAGCGTATGTTGGTCCAGAGGTGACCCTGAAGGAGCTGCCGACAGCATGATAAAATCCAGTTACTTACTTCCCTGTCAAAGAGGTCTGAGCTGGTTTCCCTAGTTTCTAAGGTACGAATCCGCTGGTTAGTTTCCTGAAGTTGAGAGATGACAGGGCCAGTCTTTTGTGAAAGCATTTTTTTTTTAAAGACCAGTTATGATGAGGCTCACCATTGAATAATGCCGAGTTTTGCTGAGATAGTTTTCACTGTACCTAGTTCAAGATCAGATATGGGCAAGTTACTTGTGTATTCCATGTAAGTTGGAAAAGTTGTTTTGCTGTTGGGGTAGCACGCACGTATGCATGCACATAGTAACACATGCACATACTGGCGTGCATGTGCACACACACACATACATTCAGAACACACACCATAAACACACACACACTCTCACTCACTCACTCAGACACACACACACACACACACACACACACACACACCACACACACACACACACACACACACACACACACACACACACACTCACACACACTCACACACTCACTCACACTACCACAGACCAGCCAGCCTGTAGGCTCAGTGGACTTGCATTCAGTGGAAAAACAGCAATACAATCCTAGTACCAGAAGCAGATGAAGCTTACGGCAAACATACTGGCAACCTGTGCTGACGGAGATGACAAGATCAACCCATAATTTTTTTTTATATATATATATATATAATATTTAAAAAAAAAAAAGAATATAGTGTAGAGCCGAATGGCAGAAAAAGGACTGTCTGCATGTCTGTCTGATGCTGATGCACAACACGTGCCCTCATATGTGCTGGAGGGAACTGGGTCGATAAGAAAGAGATGAAGTTTACATGGACATAATAAATGCGAGACAAACAGGCCAGTGCCGTAAACAGGGCGATTAGCATGGCGAATGGCTGAGGGGGTAGGGAGGGGGTGCACGTGGGGGTCGCCGGGGAGGTTAGGGAGTGGGCGGTGAGTGGCTGAGTCGAGTGGAAGGGGGGGGGGTGGGGGGGGCCGGGTGGACGGAGAGCGCAAGGGGCGGCGTGAAGCCTGGACAGAGAGGAGAGAAGAAGGCGTGGGGAGATGTGGGGGTGGGGGGTGGCGGCAGATCAATAAAATGCCGTCGCCGTCGCATGCTGGCTGTCACTAGGCGGCCGCCACTGCCGCACAGCCGCTGGTTGCACTGCTCCCCCCCCCCCCCCCCCCATCTCCCCACTCACCACCACCACCTAACTGAAATCATGCAAACTACCCCCGCCTCCCTCTTGTTCCCGCATTCAATTCCTTTCATCTTTATTACCACATAATTAAGTATTTTAAAAATATGTTTTTCCTTTCCCTGTGGCCCCCCCCCCCCCCCACACACACACACACACTCTCTCTCTCTCTCTCTCTCTCTCTCTCTCTCTCTCTCTCTCTCTCTCTCTCTCTCTCTCTCTCTCTCTACACACTCTCACACACACACACACACACACACACACACACACACACACACACACACACACACACACACACACTTGTAAGCCAGAAAACGTACGTGTTCCTGTGTGTGTTTTAAGACTCGCGGGATACTTCACTAATATTAATAAAGGCATATATTCAAGAATATATAATACTGCTAAAGCACCTCGTGAGAGAGTATATCGAGCACGATTGTCTCTGCTGATAAATCGATTTTGGCTCCTTCTTTTTTAACGCTTTCTTTTCAAACGTTGTTAGGGGGCTTCAGTCTGTCCCATCTGGCTTTTGCGCAGTTTGGTCATTTCCCTGGGTCGTTTGTTCGGCCTTGTTGTAGGAGTACCTGCTTGTTTCCCTGGGTCGTTTGTTCAGCCTTGTAGGGGTACCTGTTCGTTTCTGTGGGTCGTTTGTTCGGCCTTGTTGTAGGAGTACCAGCTCATTTCACTGGGTCGTTTGTTCAGCCTTGTTGTAGGAGTACCTGCTTGTTTCCCTGGGTCGTTTGTTCTGCCTTGTTGTAGGAGTACCTGCTTGTTTCCCTGGGTCGTTTGTTCAGCCTTGTTGTAGGAGTACCTGCTTGTTTCCCTGGGTCGTTTGTTCAGCCTTGTTGTAGGAGTACCTGCTTGTTTCCCTGGGTCGTTTGTTCAGCCTTGTTGTAGGAGTACCTGCTTGTTTCCCTGGGTCGTTTGTTCGGCCTTGTAGGAGTACCTGTTCGTTTCCGTGGGTCGTTTGTTCGGCCTTGTTGTAGGAGTACCTGCTCATTTCACTGGGTCGTTTGTTCAGCCTTGTTGTAGGAGTACGTGCTCGTTTCCCTGGGTCATTTGTTCAGCTTTGTTGTAGGAGTACGTGCTTGTTTCCCTGGGTCATTTGTTCTGCCTTGTTTTAGGAGTACCTGCTCATTTCCCTGGGTTCTTTGTTCAGCTTTGTTGTAAGAATACCTGCTTGTTTCCCTGGGTCGTTTGTTCGGCCTTGTTGTAGGGGTACCTGCTTATTTCCCTGGGTCATTTAGTGTTCCAGCTTGTTTTACGAGTACCGGCTCGTTTCCCTGGGTCAGTTGTTCCACCTTGTTTTACGAGTACCTGCTCGTTTCCCTGGGTCAGTTGTTTTACGAGTACCGGCTCGTTTCCCTGGGTCAGTTGTTCCACCTTGTTTTACGAGTACCTGCTCGTTTCCCTGGGTCAGTTGTTTTACGAGTACCTGCTCGTTTCCCTGGGTCAGTTGTTTTACGAGTACCTGCTCGTTTCCCTGGGTCAGTTGTTTTACGAGTACCCGCTCGTTTCTCTGGGTCAGTTGTTTTACAAGTACCTGCTCGTTTCCCTGGGTCCGTTGTTTTACGAGTACCTGTTCGTTTCCCTGGGTCGTTTCCGCCTTCTGCTGGCGTACATTCACTCTTTTCACGGTGTTTTGTCGGGCTGCTGCTGCAGAACTCGGATTTTACTTCTCGACGTCGCTTGACTTGTCGGGTGCCTGTGCGTGAGGCAGGCCTGGCCTCTTGGGGTTGGTGTTGCGGTGACAGTCAGGCGGCTGGCGCGCTCCGCAACTTGCACTGGCCCCTCACACGCTGCCGTAGCCAGCGATTCCACACTGCCCGTCTGCTTTGTTAGGCCTATTATAGCAGTCTAATTGGCCCTCCACACGCCACGGCCAGCAAAACCAACACAGCCCCTCTGGTTTGTTAGGCCTATCAGTCTTATTACCCCCCCCCCCCCCCCCCCCACCACACACACGCCACAGCCAGCAAAACCAACACAGCCCGCCTGATTTGTTAGGCCTATCAGTCTTGTTGCTCCCCCCCTCCCCCCAAATATACACACACACACATACGCCACAGCCAGAAAAACCGACACAGCCCCTCTGCTTTGTTAGGCCTATCAGTCTTATTGCCCCCCCCCCCCCCCCCCCCCCCATCAAAACCAAGAGCCTGTCTGGTTTGCGAGGCCTATCAGTCTAATTACAACACCACAGGCACAAAACCAACACACCTCGTCTGGAATGCGAGGCCTATGGTTTAAACAAAATGTATTCATTCATCGTAATCATAAGTTCAACAAATAAGTACAGGAAACACAGAAGCAGCCTGCTTATTTGAGTGTTACCTATGCGAGGCCTATCATTCTGATGACCTCCTCGCGTGCCACGGGCACAAAACCAGCACAGCCGGTCTGGTTTGTTAAGCACACCCAAAACAAAAAAGAAGAAAAAGGGTTGGCTGGTGACGTATTTGATATTTTGCCACACAGGCTGACCTTGTTCATGACGTCACTGATACAGACCGCTGGGCACAAATTGTTTTTCTTGCTGTTGTTGTTTTTCAGGCAGAAGCCAAAATGGAGTCAAAAACCGCTCTGTGTCCATATTTTTGTCTCTGTGCCGCTCCTGTGGAGAGAGGCCCCTGATGCTCCTTCGCTTCTTCCGTTCCCCATGCAGTCAGTGTGCCGCTGTGTGAATCTGCTGGAACGGTCATCATGCAGCAGTCATAGTTCAGGAGCTGTGTGAGAGTCGAGGTGGACGTCCTGGGCTGTCCGTCCTAACGCGCCTTCTGGTTTCCGTGGACGTAAAGCTATATTGAACCGTGCTTCGGCATTGGTCACAGCTTGTCCCTAATATGTCAGCTGACATCTGAAGACATTAATCAATACTACCTACCTACAGTTCTACACATAGTTCAGGAGCTATGTGAGAGTCGAGGTGGACGTCCTGGGCTGTCCGTCCTAACGAGCCTTTTGGTTTCCGTGGACGTAAAGCTATATTGAACCATGCTTCGGAATTGGTCACAGCTTGTCCCTAATATGTCAACTGACATCTGAGGACATTAAGCATCACTTCATCATCATCATAATGCAGCAGAGCTCAGGAGCTGTGTGAAAGTCGAGGTGGCCGTCCTGAGCTCCCGTCCCTAATAAGCCTACGGTTTTTGTGTACGTAAAGCAACACTCAACCAAACGTCATGCAGAGCTCAGGAGCTGTGTGAAAGTCGAGGTGGCCGTCCTGGGCTCCCGTCCCTAATAAGCCTGCGGTTTTTGTGGACGTAAAGCTTCAACAACAACATCATGCAGGAATGACGTCAGTGTGCGGGACTGCTCAACAGGCTCGCCAGTGGGCCTTCGAGTTGAGATGTGGACAAACGCGCACGCAGTATTATGCAACGTTGAGATCTGGCTGCCAAGACGCTTGGTGAATCCTGTCTGCTGATCAGTGCCCCCCCCCCAATAAAAATAATTCAGATGTGTCACAGCATTTTGTCATGAACATTGATTGTTTTCTTCGAGTTCTGTAACTAACGTAGGAATACAGTCTCGTACGTGTTCTTGTCAGCGATGCTACGTGCATGTGGTGTCAACAGCGAGTTACGTGACAGGATGTTTTCCCAGCATGGTCTGTACTCTTCCTCCTCCCTGGTTTTCCGTCTTCCTACGGAGACTCTTGCCCCCCCCCCCCCCCCCGCCTACCTCCCCGCCTTACCTCCCCTCTCTCCCTTCTAGCTGCTCTTTTATTTGTCGCGACACTGACGCACTTCCAGTCCTACGCAAGTCAGACGTCATCACGTTTCCACTGCGCGTACTGTCGTCAGGGGCGCAGCTTCCTTTGGCGCCGCCAGGAGTCGCTGATCTGTTAACTGCTTTACCCGTGCCTTCCCTGGTCACGCGTGCCGTTTCTTTTCTGTAAGGTCACTGGCTTGTTTTTTCTTTCTGTTTTTTTTTTTTGGTGTCTGGTGTCCGTCTTCCCTCCCGTTCCAGTCCTTTTTTTGTGTGTGAATTCAATAATGTCGACTCTGCCCCCCCCCCCCCCCCCCCCCCCCTTCCCATTGCAGGTCTGTCTTTGAAGTCTCTCTATCTGTCATCTCTGTCCCATCCTCCACCTCGCCTAACCGTGGATTCTTTGATGTGTTATTTTTACTTCTGTCAGCGAGTTCGTTGAGCTGTCGTCTCTAACATCCCCCCCCCCCCCCTCCCCCTCATTTCCTGTCTTCCTCCCTTCCAGTTCTTCCACTCCAGTCTCTCTAGTCTTTGATCTAAAAACTCTATCCCCCCCTCCCCCTTCATCTTATGTCTCTAAATAAAGTCATTGCTCTGTTATCCCCCCCCCCCCCCCCTTCCACTCTCTCTCTCAAGGCTATTTGTCTCTCCCCCCCCCCCCCCTTCTCTAATGTCGTTGATCTGTTACTCTTAAACCTTCCCACTCCTGTCACTGATCTGTTGTCACCGGTTTCCCTCTGTACCCGTTTTCTCTGTATTAATCCCGCAGTAGGGTACTTCGGACGCGGAAATTGATGTTCCCTCCTCTGTTGAGAACCCAGAGCTAAGTAAACATGGTGCTTAACGTCCACAGAAACCATAAGGATTATTGGGGGGGGCGGGGGGGGGGATTATATACCTATCGCTACACTGTCACCACCAGAATGATACCTGCATTAAGATGGGCAGCGATGAGAGCCATTTTAATGTTTCAGTAGGAAGTGATGCACAAAGTCACAGGACAGTGTCCACAAACCACAACCTTTTTGAAGAGAAAGGAGAGCCGAAGCGGTATCGAACCGAGGTCCTTCCGCTTACCAGTCTAACGCCTTACCGCTAGACCAAACCAACTCACAAAACCCAGAACTGCCAGATGTTCTCGCTTTAAAGCCAGGAGTAGGCCAGAATGTGTGCTGTGCCAATGGAGAGACTTTAGACTTCTGTAACGCCAAGTTTTCTATGAATGGAGAGGCTTTAGACTTCTGTAACGCCAAGTTTTCTATCAATGGAGAGACTTTAGACTTCTGTAACGCCAAGTTTTCTATCAATGGAGAGGCTTTAGACTTCTGTAACGCCAAGTTTTCTATCAGTGGAGAAGCTTTAGACTTCTGTAACGCCAAGTTTTCTATCAATGGAGAGGCTTTAGACTTCTGTAACGCCAAGTTTTCTATCAATGGAGAGGCTTTAGACTTCTGTAACGCCAAGTTTTCTATGGAGAGGCTTTCGACTTTTCTAACGCCAAGTTTTCTATGGAGAGGCTTTCGACTTCTCTAACGCCAAGTTTTCTATGGAGAGGTACAGGCGGCGGGGACCGAGATCCGCTGGGGGTGGGGGGAGGCAATGCCTAACCTTACACTGTCACCACCAGAATGATTCCTGTTTTAAGATGGAGAGCGATGAGACTGTTTCATCCATTGTTAGGGGCAAAGCCAGAAGACAGGGTCCGCAAGCCACATCTTTTGAAGAAAAAGGAGAGCCGAAGCGGGGAATCGAACCGAGGGGCGCTTACCAGCCCCTAGCCTAAACGCCTTTACCGGTAGGCCAAGCAAACATGGCGCTTAACTTCCACAGAAACCATAAAGCTTATTAGGGACGGGGAGAAGGGGGTACGGAGGTGGGGGAAGAGGGAGGGAGATTAAATACCTGTCACTACACTGTCGCCACCAGAATGACTCCTGCATTAAGATTGGCAGCAATGAGAGACATTTTAATGTTTCATTAATTGTGAGGGACAAAGTCACAAGACTGTCCACAGACCACAACCTTTTTGAAGAGAAAGGAGTGCCGAGCCGAAGCTGGGAATCGAACCGAGGCCCTTCTGTTTACCAGCCTAAACGCCTTTACCGCTAGGCCAAACCGGCTCACACAATCTTCTTTTTTTGGGGCAGGGAGGGGTCTCGCAGCGCACCCGCTCCATCTTGCCGAATCGAACCGAGGCCCTTCTGCTTACAGTCTAAACGCCTTTACCGCTGGGACAGACCGGCTCACACAATTTTTTTTGGTCTCGCAGCGCACCCGCTCCATCTTGCCGAATCGAACCGAGGCCCTTCTGCTTACAGTCTAAACGCCTTTACCGCTGGGACAGACCGGCTCACACAATTTTTTTTGGTCTCGCAGCGCACCCGCTCCATCTTGCCGAATCGAACCGAGACCCTTCTGCTTACAGTCTAAACGCCTTTACCGCTGGGACAGACCGGCTCACACAATTTTTTTTGGTCTCGCAGCGCACCCGCTCCATCTTGCCGAATCGAACCGAGGCCCTTCTGCTTACAGTCTAAACGCCTTTACCGCTGGGACAGACCGGCTCACACAATTTTTTTTGGTCTCGCAGCGCACCCGCTCCATCTTGCCGAATCGAACCGAGACCCGTCTGCTTACAGTCTAAACGCCTTTACCGCTGGGACAGACCGGCTCACACAATTTTTTTTGGTCTCACAGCGCACCCGCTCCATCTTGCCGAATCGAACCGAGACCCGTCTGCTTACAGTCTAAACGCCTTTACCGCTGGGACAGACCGGCTCACACAATTTTTTTTGGTCTCGCAGCGCACCCGCTCCATCTTGCCGAATCGAACCGAGGCCCGTCTGCTTACAGTCTAAACGCCTTTACCGCTGGGACAGACCGGCTCACACAATTTTTTTTGGTCTCGCAGCGCACCCGCTCCATCTTGCCGAATCGAACCGAGCCCTTCTGCACAGCTAACCCTCCGCTGAGCGACCCCCACGCCCCCCGCCCCCTTTTTCCCTCCCCCCTCCCCCCCCCCCCCCACCCCCCCGCCCCGCCGCTGTTGTTGTCCCCGCCGCTAATGAGGCAGCCTTATTCCCACAGCAACCGCTGTGGTGTGGCCCGTGTGCGATATGACATTGACTAGGGGTAGGACTGCCCTTTGTACGGAGGGCGGTGCGCGCTGCTGTCCCAGTGGCGACGGCGGGAGGCAGAAACCGCAGCACCGAGCGGTGTCCGGTGTCGGTTGTGACGTCACCGCGGTGGGGTGGGGGTTGGCGGGTGGGCAGGAGAGTGCTGCTATCGACTGGAAAAGACTTTCACCTGCGTTTGTCAATAATGTTTCTGTCTCTCTCTGTCTGCCTGTCTGTCTGTCTGTCTCTCTCTCTGTGTGCCCCGCCCCTCCTTTTTTTTCCTTTTTTAAAATTTATTTATAAAAGCTAAATGAATAAACTATATGTTTTAGTTAGAGAATTAATAATAATACAAGTATTTGTAAAGCGCGATATTTTGTCCGTAGAGACAATTTTAAGTGCATGTATACACACACGCGCGCGCGCGCGCACATACACACACGCATAACGCTCGAAAGACGTCAACACGAACACAACAGCAAATACCCGAGTTGCCTAAGGTAACTCTCACCTGGCACGCGAGTCAATACAGGGTACATAAACTCCACCAGAGGTCCATCCTCAAATCATAGTTCAGGAGCTGTGTGAGAGTCGAGGTGGCCGTCCTGGGCTGTCCGTCCTAACGAGCCTTCTGGTTTCCGTGGACGTAAGCTATATTGAACCATGCTTCGGCATTGGTCACAGCTTGTCCCTAATATGTCAACTGACATCTGAGGACATTAAGCAACACTACCTACCTACCTACCTACCATCCTCAAAAACACCCCTCCCTAATAAACCTTATGGTTTCTGTGCACCGTGTTTTACTTACTTTTACCATTCTCAAATAACAGGTCGCCCCCAAGTGGCATGCTGTCCATTTGAGGGACGTTCGCTGACACAGGTGTGTACAACATAAGACAGAACCAGTTTTTAGTCAAGTTCGGACCGTCACCGTCCTTTGATCTGGTAACCGGCTCAAGATATAAAGACACATACAGGATGTACACAGTTTGATCTGGTAACCGGCTCAAGATATAAAGACACTTACAGGATGTACACAGTTTGATCTGGTAACCGGCTCAAGATATAAAGACACATACAGGATGTACACAGTTTGATCTGGTAACCGGCTCAAGATATAAACACGCTCAGATGTACACAGTTTGATCTGGTAACCGGCTCAAGATATAAAGACACATACAGGATGTACACAGTTTGATCTGGTAACCGGCTCAAGATATAAAGACACATACAGGATGTACACAGTTTGATCTGGTAACCGGCTCAAGATATAAAGACACATACAGGATGTACACAGTTTGATCTGGTAACCGGCTCAAGATATAAAGACACATACAGGATGTACACAGTTTGATCTGGTAACCGGCTCAAGATATAAACACGCGCACATGATGTACGCAGTTACGTGTTAGCCTCGGAGTGATTTGTTTTAATCGGAAAGAGATCAGATGCGGCAACGCCCAAGGCCCAAAGCGATTCATTCAGTAGTGCATCGTTTGGGTGCAGTGTGGGTGGTTGAGAAATTTGTGATCAGCGGAGTCAGACCTGTCAAATGTGGGCAACAGTATGGGATGAACCGTGTGTGTGTGTGTGTGTGTGTGTGAGAGAGAGAGAGAGAGAACGTGTGTGTGTGTGTGTGTGAGAGAGAGAGAGAGAGAGAGAGAGAGAACGTGTGTGTGTGTGTGTGTGTGTAACTGTGTTAGCTAATCCAGTTGTAACGGGCTTGGGCTGTGGCGGCTTACTTGCGTCGAAAGACAAAATTAGTAATTCTGTGCACATAACTGTACATAATTACTAATTATGTCTCCACATAAATGTTTTTATATACTTTTGACGCAAGTAGGTCGTTGGAAGTAGCACAAAAGGCTCATAGTTAGTAATTAAGTGCACACAATTGCTTATTTTGGTGAAACCGAGCGTCAAAAGAAATATTTACCGCGTAGACATAATTAGTAATTATGGTCAGATAATTAGAAATTATGCTGAAATAACCCTTTCGTGCTTGGCCCAACGGCTTACCAGCGTGAAAAGCACACAATTAGTCATTATCTCTGACAACGCACACGCTAAGGACAGCCAGTCATTTCGACGGTCCGATTTCACTGGAGGGATTTTCTGCGCTGGAATCGTGTCCCCTGCCACAGTGTAGCGGTGGACCGATTTTCAAAGACTCGAAGCGTGGGCAAGCCTGTGTTGAATCACTGAATGTGTTTTGTAAATGTGTGCTTCAGTAACAAATTCGGCCGCGTCAAAATTTGTGCCATGCCGTCGGCAACCGCCCTTGCTACGAAGAAGAAAGAAGTGCTGACAAACCGTACTTGCGCATTTACGCCGTTTCAACATAATGTCATTATCTTTATTATTTATATATTATATGTTTGTTAATTTTCGCATGTTCTGTACGCTTGTATACTCTTGATTTGTATAATTATGAGTATTTGTGCACTGTATGTTTTTAAGTTGTAAAGCGCTTTGAGATTCCGAAAGCGCTCTATAAGTTCCCTTTTATTATTATTATTATTTTGTAACTACATACTTTTGACGCGAATACGCCGTTGGAAGCAGCACGAAAGGCACATAATTAGTCATTAAGATACTAATTATTTGCTTTTGACGCAGATAAGCCATTAACTGTGCGAGTCAAAAGACAGAATCAGTAATTATGTGCAGATAATTGTAATTATGTGCACGTCATTAGTAATCAAGTGCACATAATTACTAATTTTGTCTTTTGACGCTAGTAAGCCGCCATACTGGGCATCAAAAGCTGTGGTGTTGCTGCACCCTTCTTTAGAATGCACACACCACTAAGCTGGCTTTTTGTGTGTGTATAGCCTGGTGACGCACCGTAGCACTCTCAGTCACAACCCGTCGCAGCGTTAATCCCTTCCTCTGGTTACTCTGCACTGTAGCGGGTTATTGGGCTGCTACGTCTACCTTTCTCCCTCCCTTAGAGTGTGTGTGTGTGTGTGTGTGCTTCTTTTTTACCCTATTGTTATGCATTTTGCGCTTCGGGCTCATGTTAGATGCGGCGGTTGGTATATATTCTTTTACGTTACATCACACACACGCACGCACGCACGCACGCACACACACGCACGCACGCACGCACACACACGCACGCACACCACAACGCAAAACACACGCACGCACGCACGCACACACACCACAACACAAAACACACACACACACCTTCCCCCCGGGTTGTTGCGAACATGTTCACGCGTGTACGACGCACACCACACACGTCCACTGACGTGACGTGACATTCAAGACTGTTAGGCGCCTCATACAATCCACCAGTCTTTGATCTTAAATTATACAATAATGTGCGCCGCATCTTGCAGTCTACCAGCTTTGACCAGTCTTTGATCTTAAATTATACAATAATGTGCGCCGCATCTTGCAGTCTACCAGCTTTGACCAGTCTTTGATCTTAAATTATACAATAATGCGCGCCGCATCTTGCAGTCTACCAGCTTTGACCAGTCTTGGATCTTAAATTATACAGTAATGCGCGCCGCATCTTGCAGTCTACCAGCTTTGACCAGTCTTGGATCTTAAATTATACAGTAATGTGCGCCGCATCTTGCAGTCTACCAGCTTTGACCAGTCTTTGATCTTAAGTTATACAGTAATGTGCGCCGCATCTTGCAGTCTACCAGCTTTGACCAGTCTTTGATCTTAAGTTATACAGTAATGTGCGCCGCATCTTGCAGTCTACCAGCTTTGACCAGTCTTTGATCTTAAATTATACAGTAATGTGCGCCGCATCTTGCAGTCTACCAGCTTTGACCAGTCTTTGATCTTAAATTATACAATACTGTGGCGCCGCATCATGCAGTCTAGCAGCTTTGACCAGTCTTTGATCATAATTATACTATACCCCGCATCATGCAGTCTACCAGCTTTGACCAGTCTTTGATCTCAATTATACCATGCGCCGCATCATGCAGTCTACCAGCTTTGACCAGTCTTTGATCTCAATTATACCATGCGCCGCATCATGCAGTCTACCAGCTTTGACCAGTCTTTGATCATAATTATACTATACCCCGCATCATGCAGTCTACCAGCTTTGACCAGTCTTTGATCTCAATTATACCATGCGCCGCATCATGCAGTCTACCAGCTTTGACCAGTCTTTGATCATCTATATACGCTGCATCATGCAGTCTATGAGCTTTGACCAGTCTTGGATCATAATTATACCATGCGCCGCATCATGCAGTCTACCAGCTTTGACCAGTCTTTGTTCATAATTATACTATACCCCGCATCATGCAGTCTACCAGCTTTGACCAGTCCTTGATCATAATTATACCATGCGCCGCATCATGCAGTCTACCAGCTTTGACCATACCCCGCATCATGCAGTCTACCAGCTTTGACCAGTCTTGGATCATAATTATACTATACCCCGCATCATGCAGTCTACCAGCTTTGACCAGTCTTGGATCATAATTATACTATACCCCGCATCATGCAGTCTACCAGCTTTGACCAGTCTTGGATCATAATTATACTATGCCCCGCGTCATGCACTCTACCAGCTTTGACCAGTCTTTGATCTTAAATTATACAATAATGTGCGCCGCATCTTGCAGTCTACCAGCTTTGACCAGTCTTTGATCATAATAATACTATGCGCCGCATCATGCAGTCTACCAGTTTTGACCAGTCTTTGATCTTAAATTATACCATGCGCCGCATCATGCAGTCTACCAGCTTTGACCAGTCTTTGATTATAATTATACTATACCCCGCATCATGCAGTCTACCAGCTTTGACCAGTCTTTGATCATAATTATACTATGCGCCGCGTCATGCAGTCTACCAGCTTTGACCAGTCTTTGATCATAATTATACGATACCCCGCATCATGCAGTCTACCAGCTTTGACCAGTCTTTGATCATAATTATAACATGCGCCGCATCATGCAGTCTACCAGCTTTGACCAGTCTTTGATCATAATTATACTGAACAGTGATCTGTGATCCCAACAGCAGCCGTAGCGCAGGAAAGGTACGAAGTACAACGCCTGGCTTGAGACGCAGCGGAGTGATTAATTGCGCCGAGATTGACAACGCCAGTCTTTGCGGCGTACCAAGTGTGAACCGTGTCGATGTAATAATCCAGCGACGTAAAAAAACACACGCCCTGTGACACATAGCTAGCCTGTGCCGCTGGCCCGTAAGAGATTACGCTCCCGGGCTTGTAAATGAGAGAGTGTGTTATTGTTATTGATCGCTTTTGTGTGGCGCTATGCTCCGCTCTCGAGCAGACTCACTGCGCTCCTGTTGCATGTGATTCTGAATGAGTGACTATCCTTTTATAGCATCTCTTTCAGTTTACTATCCATATGTAGATAGGTGCTGACAGTGCTATTTGGTTGTTACACGGCTGATGCCACGTGAAACTGCTGCTGTCTCGGCGCAAGTTATGTGTACACCATTCAACCATGTGTCACCACATTTTTCGCTTGACAGTGTCACTTCGTGCAAAGCCACATACGTAGGGTGCATGTGTGTTCAGTTGTAACCCGCCACCTGCACTTCTGGCAGAATGGCCGGGATCTTTTACGTGCTAGTTCGGTAACACGGGGGTGGGACGGATACAGAAATAAGAGTCAGCACAGAAAGTTGACCACGGAGAAGAAAATTCTCCCGCTGCTCCTGCGGGGACTCGAACCCGGGACCTTTAGATCACGAGCAAGGTCCGACACACTGACCACTGAGCTACGCCCGCTCCCGGGGACGTCAGAGGTCGGAGCCCGGGGGCTGTGTCGGAAAGCGAAGGTGGCCGTCCTGGGCTCCCGACTCTAATAACAATAATAATAGTCCTAGTCTCTGAGACGCAAAGCAACATTTAAGAAGAAATGTCAGAGGATTGTGCTGGGTAGAGGGGAAAAGTCACAGACCTATGTAGTAAAAATATTACAGTATATGTATCAGGGTTAACGTTAACCGGTTATTTCCGGTGTTTCACCGCTTAGTCAGCATACACTGCGAAAGAAATCAGCAACCGGTCAGACGCGCCGGCTGTTGTTTGACTGGTTCTCAAAACAAAACAACAACAAAAAAACGAAAGAAGAACAAAAAAGGGCAGCAGAGAGAGAGTGTGTGTGTGTGTGTGTGTGTGCTTAGAATAGTCTCAGCGGACAAGGTTTTGCACTTTATAAATACAGTGATTGTTATCCATTCTAGACGGGGAAGGGAGCAGGCTGTTTGCTAGTAGAGCTCTAGTAGTACGGCTGTATCTGGCCGGTTACAGTGATTGCGGTCTTACCGGTTTCCGTGAACCACTTGTGCCACTTACAGACGGAACACCGGCCGGTTTGAAAAATGTCCAGCGCGATCACTGTGTACGTGTGTATCAGTGTGTGTGTGTGTGTGTGTGTGTGTGTGTGTGTATCAGTGTGTGTGTGTGTGAATACCGTCACGTGCAATCAGTGTGCAATCAGTGTGTGTGTGTGTGTGTATCAGTGTGTGTGTGTGAATACCGTCACGTGCAATCTTAGTGGGAAACTGTGCACAGTTTGTGACGTGAAACGCGTTGAATATCAGTGATGTTTGGAAAAACGTCATTGGTAAAAAGCCACAGTCTCTGTATGCCTATTATAATGCAACGTTAAGTGAGAGAACAAAACTTCCTTGATATTTCATGTTTTAGTATTATTGCAGGGAGAAGATAATTATCATGTATGTCCGCTGTGGGGCCGAGCGGCAATGTATTCGTCAGTGTAGCACAAGCGTGTTCCGTGTGACCCCCACCCACCAGCATGCCTGAGTGACGAGTACAACGCCGGAGTGGCCCCCTTCACCCGTCTGCTGTCGCTGCGCAGTCTTAGTCACGGGGCGACCTGTTCACCGGGGCGTGGTCGGGCCGCGCGGGGGTTTGCGGATTTGATAGCATTAGGACTGGGCGTGGGTTGTGTAATGTTGACTCCTTCCCGGTCCCTACGGTTCAGCGGGGAGTTCATGGCCGGCCGCTTGGCCGCACAAAAAGATTGCACTGTAGCCGGCTAAAGCAAATGTGTATGGAGCTTGTGCGGTCTGTGCCGGCTACTTTCCACCGTGCAGCGTACTTTACCAGTGTAGGCGCTGCGCTGTGGTTGTGGTTGTGCGGCACACCCAACGGCCAGCGGGGCCGGCTGCTCCTGTGCTGGGGGGCAGGGGGCCGGCCTGGTCAGTGAAGAAGTTTGGGGGGTCCTCCCGGCCTTACCACCGGTCACCGGCCACGGCACCGCTGTGCCGCCGCGAGAAGACCAGCTCGTCAGTGGACACAAACTCCAAGCACTGGTTTACGACATCCTTCCTTCAACCACTGCCGTATTTAGTTACGCCACGGGGTCCAGAAAACTGTCAGCTAACGAGCAGTTTTTTGTTGTTGGTGCTCAAACAGTAGTAAATTTGTTACAAACAACTCAGGTAAAACAAGGCGTGTCATTTATAGCCGCCAACAAAGTTTACACCAGCACAAATAAAACCACAATCCGGTTTGAATCGAGACGGAACTCTCTTTTTTACCCGGGGTGTCTTTTGTGTTTACGTGCGTGCTAGGGCGCTTGGTTGCTTCCACAGTCTTATCAGTACTGAAAGCTTTCGGAGGGCGCTGACCGCGTCGGTGGACAGCTGCGCGGAGATAAAGAGTGCCCCTTCAGTGGCGTAACTAAATCTGGCAGAGTTTGGAGGAAGGTGCCGGAAAGCGATGCTCGGAGTGTGGACCCGCTCGTCAGTGGACAGTGTCGCACACACACTCCGAGCACCGCTTTCCGGCACCTTCCTCCAAGGAGGATGTCGTAAACCAGCGCTTGGTGTTTGTGCCTGTCGCACACTCCAAGCCACTGGTTTACGACATCCATCCTTTGGAGGAAGGTGCCGGAAAGCGATGCTCGGAGTGTGAGTGTGTGCCTGTCGGTCACTGTCTCCAGTGAGCGCGCTAGGCATTGGTGGTTTTGTTGTTTTCCCAAACCGGTGTGGCGAAAGTGGTCCACGGAAACGGGTCAGATAATCACCGCTGTAACCGGTGAGACACACCGTCAGCGTATACAACTCGAGAGCTCTACAAGCAAACACCGTGACCCTGCTCCCTTCCCCACGGTTCAGGAGCTGTGTGAGAGTCGAGGTGGACGTCCTGGACTGTCCGTCCTAACGAGCCTTCTGGTTTCCGTGGACGTAAAGATTTATTGCACCGTGCTTCGGCATTGGTCACAACTTGTCCCTAGTATGTCAACTGACATCTGAGGACATAAAGCATCACTTCATCATCATCATCATCATCATGCTCCCTTCCCCGTTTCAGCGCACGCAGATACACTGACCACACGCAGATACACCACACGCTCTCTCTCTCTCGCTCTCCCTCTCTCTCTGATGTGTTCTTTTTTTCTCTCTCTGCTTTTATTTTATTTATTTTTTCTTTTTTTCTTTCTGTAGAATCGGTAAACTACAAAATATCAGGCAGCATTGCTGATTTTTTGTTTGTTTGTTGTTGTTTTGGAGGGGTTGTTTGTTTTTGTTTTGTTTTGTTTTTCTCTCCAGCGTATGCTGGTGTAAAACCGCGGTAAAATACCCGAAGTTACCCAGGTTAATTAACGCCAGTCCCGCTCTCGCCTTCACTCTCTCACGCTGAGACTCGGCCCCACCATCATAACGCAGCGCTGGCCTTTCCGGTATTGATGCAAACTCCAAGCACCGGTTTACGACATCCTTCCTTCAAGGAGGAAGGTGCCGGAAAGCGGTGCTCGGAGTGTGGTACTGATGCAAACTCCAAGCACCGGTTTACGACATTCTTCCTTTGGAGGAAGGTGCCGGAAAGCGGTGCTCGGAGTGTGGTACTGATGCTGCTGGTGGTAGCTTGCACTGTAGCTAAACAACGGGTGGCGGATTACGTAAGTAAACATGATGCTTAACGTCCACAGAAACCATAAGGCTTATTAGGGACGGGGAGAGGGGGGTATGGAGGTGGGGGGAGAGGGAGATTATATACCTATCACTACACTGTCACCACCAGAATGACTTCTGCATTAAGGTGGGCAGCGATGAGAGCCATTTTAATGTTTCATAATTGTGAGGGACAAAGTCACGAGACATTGTCCACAGACCACAGCTTTTGAAGAGAAAGGAAAGCCGAACGCAGATTCGAACCGAAGTCCCTCTGCTTACCAGCCTAACGCCTTACGGCTAGGCCAAACCGGCTCACGGACGGATTACGAGTAGCAAACTCCTTATGAAGCATGATTGCGGCAGCTACCTGCTGGAGAACGAAGACGAAGCAGGTGGCAGCCCGGCATGTTGGTAGTGTGGTACGTGTGTGTGTGTGACGTCTGTCACCCTGAGCAACGCCCTGTCGCCATAGATCGTTGTACGGCGTCTTCAGCATACCTCCGCTGGTTGTAGGGCTATTCCCCAGTCACTCCCACGCAGGCGTTTTACTTACTTAAGACGCACGCGATCTCTCTCTCTCTCTCTCTCTCTCTCTCTCTCTCTCTTCTCTCTCTCTCTCTCTCTCTCTCTCTCTCTCTCTCTCTCTGGCGTTGAAATGGAAGTCGTAAACAAATATCATTATCTTGGTTTCGCATTCACGACAACTTTAAGTGTAAAACAAGGTACAGATCATTTGGTTGCAAAAGGTAAAAAAGCCGTCTTCAATCTATGTACGTCTTTCCAAAAATGCAGAGAAATGACAAAAGAGACTTTCTTTAAAATATTTGATTCAAAGATTCAGTCAGTTTTGTTGTATTCATCAGAAATATGGGGGCTACACATACTAGACAGCATCGAAAGAGTACATCTCATGGCATGTAAAAGATATTTGGGAGTGCCAAGCCTTACCCCAAACAAGATGGTATATGGAGAGTTAGGTAGATATCCTCTCTTTATTGCCTCATATGTTCGTTGTATTAAGTACTGGTTGCGCTTACTGTATATGGAACAGAGCAGATTACCTAATCAGGCCTACAGGATGCTTGTTAATCTTGATGAAAACGGGAAACAATGTTGGGCAACGGAGGTACGAGAACTCCTGTGTAAAACTGGCTTTTACTTTGTATGGTTACAGCAAGGCGTTGGAGACGTCAAATCATTTTTGTATGTCTTCAAGCAAAGATTGTTAGACATGTTCACCCAGGAGTGGACTGCTGACATCAGAGACAAAGAAAGATATGAAATGTATCGTTCTTTCAAAGTTATGTTTGGAGCAGAACAATATTTATCAGTTATAGATATATATTTTGTTTCAGAGTAGCACTGACGCAATTCCGACTTGGTGTACTTCCAATAAATAGCAATATGTACAGATACAGTGACTGTCCTACAAACAAAAACTGTGTATTTTGCCAAAACCAGGTTGAAAATGAAGATCACTTCCTTTTGGTTTGTCCTCTGTACACGGATCTAAGAAACAGATTCCTTGAACAAAAAGGTATTCAGTCGTTACAGAACATATTGAGAAGGAAAAACACTAAAGGTTGTCGACTGCTTTCGAAGTTCATTTTCCATGCTATTAACAGAAGAAAACTATATGTAGATGTGTAAGTACCTGGGATGATATTGACTAGAAATGACTCGACCTTATTGACCGACACACAGTACTTTGTCGGCATCTACCACCATAATGTCTCATTTTCCCGGTGCGACTGTTTGGTCCTCTTTTCTTTTGTTTATTGTTTTTGTTTGTTGTTTGTTTGTTTGTTGATATGTGTCTTGTTTGTCTGTGTGTTTTGCTGTTTGTATGTCTTATTTGTCTGTCTGTATAATTTAGTTTTGTATTTGCGGTTTGTATATGGGTCTATGGCCAAAATACAATAAACCATCTGAAGTCTGAAGTCTGAAGTCTCTCTCAATGCACACACACACACACACACACTGACACGCGCAGGTACCACCCCACACACACGCACAAATACCAGCCTGTGCATGATGGACACATGCGCACTTTGCGGCGCTGTCACCACGCACCCCCCCCCCCCCCGCACCCCCCCCCCCCCCCCCCCCCCCCCACCCCCCACCCCCCACTCTCTCTTCCTCCTCCTCCTTCTTCTTCTTTCTTTTCAAGTCCAATCCAGTTAGGGCGGTGATGTGGATTATCAGTGGAGATTTTGTTGTTGTTTTCGGGAGGTGTGTCTGTGGGGCGTGTGACGGGCAGGGGTTAATCAGTCCCAGTCAGGGGCCGGCGGGTCCTGTTGCCAGGCACACTCGCTGTGATCATGGTAATGGACGCTTAGCGCGTCTAGGCGCTGCTGGCCCTAACCGCCTACACCTTATTCTCAGCGTATACATGTTGACAGCAACGATCAAACTGGTGCACGTTCTTTTCAACGTACACATGTTGACAGCGAAGATCAAACTGGTGCACGTTCTTTTCAACGTACACATGTTGACAGCGAAGATCAAACTGGTGCACGTTCTTTTCAACGTACACATGTTGACAGCGAAGATCAAACTGGTGCACGTTCTTTTCAACGTACACATGTTGACAGCAAAGATCAAACTGATGCACGTTCTTTTCAACGTACACATGTTGACAGCAAAGATCAAACTGATGCACGTTCTTTTCAACGTACACATGTTGACAGCAAAGATCAAACTGCTGCACGTTCTTTTCAACGTACACATGTTGACAGCTAAGATCAAACTGCTGCACGTTCTTTTCAACGTACACATGTTGACAGCAAAGATCAAACTGCTGCACGTTCTTTTCAACGTACACATGTTGACAGCAAAGATCAAACTGATGCACGTTCTTTTCAACGTACACATGTTGACAGCTAAGATCAAACTGGTGCACGTTCTTTTCAACGTACACATGCTGACAGCAAACCTTTGAGTTTGATCCACGTTCTTTTCAACGTATATATATTGACAGCAAAGATTGCACGTTCTTTTCAACGTACACATCATTGTTGACAACAAAGATCAAACTAATGCACGTTCTTCTAAACGTGCACATATTGACAACAAAGATCAGCCCACCCCCACCCCCACGTACGCGCGCGTGCACACACACACACACACACACACACACACACACACACACACACACTTCTCTCTCTCATCTCTCTCTCTCTCTCTCTCTCTCTCTCACACACACACACACACACACACACACACACATACATCGGGAGTGTCAGTGCTGGACTGAAAGAAAGGTTGTCGAACAGAGAACGGTTCTGAAGGAAGATTTGAAAAACTGAGCCGGCAGAGGCAGGTAGCTGATTACGGCCAGCAGAACTTGACCAGGGAGGTAGCTGCAGGTAGTTCAGTGGAGCCTGGTAACCTAAGAGAAAGAGCGCTGACCACTGGATTAGTGCGGCATTCACTCCCAGGGAAGTCCGCACCGGCATCCCTAGCGGTATCCTGCTTGTGCGGAGGAGGCGGCCAATCACTGCGACCACGGACTACACATAACGGGAGCGTGCGCCTGCTTCGCCCGCGGCTGTTTTGGACCCAAGCGCCTGGCTACTTTTGCCGGTCCAGGGAGCAGTGTGTGGTGGGAATTGAATGAAATTGACCTAATCCCTGCTTTCCCCGTTTTCCCGGCCTCCTACGTCGTGCGGCGGCGCTGCTCAGTGGGGGGGGGGCTAGTCTTTCGCTTGGTTGAGAACATACACACTAAACATGTAACAACACACGCACACACACGTGTAACACACTGAACATGCTCAGCGAGGCGCGCGCGCGCGCGTGCATGTATGTGCTTAGAATAGTCTCTGGCTACGGACAAGATTTTGTGCTTTATAAAGACTTCAATTATTACTGTTACACACACTGTCACTGTACACATATGCACGTACGCGGACTACATTTTTTTTCTTTCTCTCTCTCTCTGTGAATGCTTTGCTCCTTTTTTTTTTTGCTCCCCCCACCCCCCCTTGCCAGAAGCCTAGCAAGGACTAGTTAGACAAGTTTTGACTGAGCCTAATCTACAGTCGTTGCATTTCTATTTTTTATTTTTGACCGGCCGAGTTGTAATATGTAGATATTTTTTTAGCATGTATTGTGTTCTGACAAAAATAATGTGTTTTTGCTCTGATACAACCGTCATGGTTGACGGGGCGTTCAAAGTCACTTAACTCTCTATCGGCATGCTGGCTGAGCGAGGACAGCTGCGGGCAGAAGGGGGGGTAGACTTGTTCATCATGGTTCAACGCCGAGTTGTTTCCGGGGAGGTACTGGTGGGGGCCGAGATCCCTGGAGCTGTTGGTGGGGGAAACTGTCGATTCCCAAGCAGCGCTTTACGACATCCTTCCTCCCTTGGTGGGGGGAGGGGGCTGAGTCAACGAGTGAGGCTACATTGTCACCACCAGAATGGCTCCTGCATTTAGATGGGCGGTGGGGTGAGCCATTTCAACATTTCACTAACTGTGAGGGGTGGCGGTGTGAGCCATTTTAATGCTTCACTAACTGTGAGGGGCGGTGGTGCGAGCCATTTTAATGCTTCACTAACTGTGAGGGGCGGTGGTGTGAGCCATTTTAATGCTTCACTAACTGTGAGGGGCGGTGGTGTGAGCCATTTTAATGCTTCACTCACTGTGAGAGGCGGTGGTGTGAGCCATTTCAGTACTTCACTAACTGTGAGGGGCGGTGGTGTGAGCCATTTCAATGTTTATTAGACCAATGAGCAGCAGAGACTGGTTGGCTGGTGACGTATTTGATACTTTTGCCGCACCTTCCGGCCTTGTTCATGACGGTTCCGATGCGGACTGCTGGGCACAAAATGGCAGCACTTACTGCATCGTGTTTTTGTGACTGAAAACCCAAATCGATTTTTAACAAAGACTAGGACCGGAAATCGAGTGAGGGAAACTGCTGTGCGTCATTTTTTCTGTTCTATTCCTGTCGCTATTGCCCCGGACGCTTCTTAGCTTTACTTCCGCTTTAAAATGCTGTTTGTTCGTGCTGAGATGATAATAATGGATAGTTCTTATAAAGCGCCATTCCCTAGCACGAGTTAAACTCATTGCGCCGTGCAAACAACCTGACAAAAACACATTTACATACATTTCAACAAACAGAACAGTACATACAGTATTCTACTGTAAACATGAGCACATAACTAACAATAACTGTAAACACACACACAGACACACACACACATGCGCGCACACCGATACACGCACGCACACACACACACACACCAATGAGTCCCCCATCGCCTACTCAGATACGCATTTACAATTAGTGAATTAACCAGTACTCTCTCATTGACTCTCCCATTGAGTCTCCTCTCCTGCCCGTTCGGTTCAAAGGACGTCAAAATCCCAACTACAAGTCCGGGATCCAATACCATGTCTGTGCCGGGTTGAGGTCACGTGGTGGGTCTTGCCCACTGTGCCCCAACCAAGACGACCGCCGCTTTGTGGAATGACTGACGGACGACATTTATCGGGGCCCACCGGTAATCCGATTGGAGCAGACGGCGGGAGGAGAGACCTGATAGCAAAACTCCAAGCACTGGTTGACGACATCCTTCCTCCAAGGAGGAAGGTGCCGGAACGCGACTGATGCTCGAAGTGTGCGGCGATCCATAGTCTGGTGTTATGACAGCACCTTCACTTCACGGACTGGCGCCATTTCCACTCGGCGGCCTGTCTGCCCAGTGGTTCTATCTTTGGCGGTTGACGCGAGATGCGGCGGCACGTGATTGTTGCCACAAAGTGCCACAGTTTGCAGCAACATACATACAAACATAGGAAAGCGCCCTTGGCAGTGCTTAGCAACGTTTTGCTTTTGCAGCTGTAAAAGAAAAATAATTGGAAAAAATAAATAAAGAGGGGCAGTTTTGGGGCAACAAAATTAATTTGTAGCCGTGAGGAGGCTTTTCTTCTTCTTTTTTGCAAACCTTGTTGCCAGTATTCAGCAGCAAAAGCGACCTGTGATGTAAGGTCTCCTTGTCTGATTTTGCAAATTGCAAAATGTTTGTCAGTGCAACAACGGGTGTCAGTCAGTTTAGTCGCCGCAGAGTTGATTTTGCCGCTGCTTTTTTTAGTCAGTTTAGTCGCCGCAGAGTTGATTTTGCCGCTGCTTTGAACTGCCTCCCATAGTTGCAGCCGCATTTACAGGTTTGCCGCATCAATCATGCACTTTGCAGTGCTCAGCAAACATTTGCAGCCCCAACTCTCGGATTGTAGCAGCGCCAGCGCCAATGACAGAGGTCTCGTTGGCCGGCAAGACTGCAGACATTCCCCTTTCTCGGCTTCAGCTGCTGTTGAAAGAGTACCCCTAATGATCATGGTGCGTGATGTATTGTATTACGCGTGATTGGCCTCCCGTTGATTTTGATGCACTGTCTGCACGCGGATACTTACTACTTGCGGCTCTTGTCACCGGCCGTCTTGATCTTGGAGGTGAAACTAGACAGTGACCTTTCCGCTACTCTGCGCACCCCGTCAGTCGCAACCACTGAACCACGACGACGCCAAGCCTCGCTTTCCGACACCACCCACTCCGGGAGGAGGAATGTCGTAAACCAGTGCTTTGAGCTTGCCACTGAGCTACCCAAACTCCAAGCACTGGTTTACGACATCCTTCCTTTGGAGGAAGGTGCCGGAAAGCGATGCTCGGAGTGTGTGAGCTACCCTCTTTATTTTATTTCTAGCCTGTGTCGTGTGTGCGCGAGCACGCGCAATGGATTTTTCCTAAACTGTTATTTTGTAGTGATGTATATACCGTGGCAACTCGTCCAGAAGTGATTGTGTCGTAGAAATATTAGTGGTTTCAAATAACGTTGGTGTAAAACTGAACTACACAAATCAGCGTGGAAACCAAATAATCATTTCTTTTCCCTGATGAAATAACCTTAAAACTGATCTTGAAATGGCCGGACTCTCGCCAGCGCGGGCCACTCCATGCAATGTTGTAATTTATGCCGAGTTTTACTGATGATCACTCATTTGCTCCCGAACGGTTACCTCCAAGCTAGTCTGAGAGTCTTCAGCTATTGTGACAGCAGCATGGAGGCTGAACTGACAAACAGCCGACTGACGTGACGAGCATCTTGACTCTTTCGCCCTGGCATGCGGAAGGGGAGGACAAGAAAAGTGACTGAACGGCGGGCTGGCCGCTTTCAGTTAAAACTTTCAAAGGCCGCAGAGACTGTATACATCATGTGCTGCTGCCGCCTTCGCCGCCGCACTGCACGCAACTGTTACGAGAGGGAAATCAAGCTGGTCTGCTTTCATGCCAGTACTTTCCGGCCGGCTTCGAACGACTCTGCGGACAACCAAATTCATCAATACCATCAAGCTAGACTGACAGCCCAATCCTGGAACTGACGGAGAAGAACTAATGAACCGCCGGCAAACGGAACTCGAAGGCAGAAAGAGACGAGAGAGAGAGAGAGAGAAGAGGAAAAAAGGCGGCTGTCAGTCTATCACTGTGTGTGCGACTACACTGAGCAGACTCGGTCTGAAGATACTGCTGCTGTAAATAAAATCAGTGCACAGTGATGGCAAAACCTAGAGGTGACCTCAGTCACCGCGGGGAGTGGATGACCCGCTAACCGGCCAGCATGCACTATGAATACTCAAGTGCGCCCTGACTGAATGAAGCGATTCCCGTCCCTAATAAACCTACAGTTTCTGTGGACGTAAAGCAACTCTCAGCCAGCAACTGAGGTTCGTGAGCCGGTTTGGCCTAGTGGTAAGGCGTTAGGCTGGTAAGCGGAGGGACCTCGGTTCGAATCCGCTTCGGCTCTCCTTTCTCTTCAAAAGTTGTGGTCTGTGGACACTGTCTTGTGACTTTGTTCCTCACAATTATGAAACATTAAAATGGCTCTCATCGCTGCCGACCAATAGTCATTCTGGTGGTGACAGTGTAGCGATAGGTATATCCCGTCTTATGGTTTCTGTGGACGTTAAGCACCATGTTTACTATAACAACTGAGGTGACCCGTCAAGGCGGTGAACAGCGCCGCGTTCGAGTTACCGACGTACTTGGTGACGAACCAGTCGCCACTGCAGCGCTTCGTTTCTCGGTCTGCCGCGGGGCTTCTCGGCTTTCCGGTGTCAGTTACCGTCACAAGACGGTGTATCGATTTATTCCTGGTTTTCAGCGTTTTGTTTGTTTGGTTATAGCCTCCGTGCATGCCGCTGCTAATTTATATCTTAGTTTATTTACTCGACTGATGCGGTACATGGGCCAATGCTATAGCGCTTCTACCCCCCCCCCCCCCGCGAGGTCAAGGCCACCATAACTGGTATGAATGACACCTCGTATTCGTTGGCCTGAAGTTACGATCATACAAAACCAACTTTGTCGTCAGTAGTCACGAGAACCAGGCGACGTCTAGTGGAGTTTATGTACGTTGTAAAACTATTTACACGGGTCTTTTCTTGTGTTACGTATTTTGAGCGTTATAAACTCCCTTGTTTGTTGATTCTTCTGTTTTTGAGCGAGTATATATGGAACGAACTACTGTACGAGATTCATGCACACGAGCGTCGAGTCACTACTGAAGGCTTGACACAATCGGGTGTCTTACTGGCTGCTTGACTTCAAAATTTGAACAGTGCTACAGTCATGGCACAGCCAAGTCTGAATCGGCTTTCTTGAATGGGGGGGGGGGGGTTGGAATACGGTCAGCCACTGAATGCGTTTCACTTTTAGCGGCCAAAGTTCAAGTACTACCTGCGTGCAGTTTGGCAGGTCAGTAAGTTAACATGGTGCTTAACGTCCACAGAAACCGTACGGCTTATTAGGGACGGGTATTGGCAGGTCACGTAATTATGCCAGTTTTAAAGCAACTCACTGATGTTTACACGTGTTTGTGTGCAGATGGTTCGACGGTTGGAGAAGGCAAGAAAGAAGGCGGAAGCCATTGGCAATTCAGACACGTCCGAGAAAGAGAAGGTTCAGCAGATGAAACAGTGTGTACTATTTCCTTCCCTCTTTGCGTTTATTTGCTTCCGAGGGGGCGCCTTTTTCGGGAGGGGGGGTTGGGGGGCTTCAATTTTGTGTCTACAACTGCGGTCACTGCTGTTCACCCGTCTTGATACTCCAGCTTGGCAGAAGATTGCCCGTTTCGCTTCCAACTGCTGGTGTAAAATGGGTTTGTAATTGCTCAGACTGCTGTAAAACATACAGGCCATTGTTCCGTCTTGAAGGCAGTCTTTGAAAATTCTCTGTAAAAAACGACAAAAAACAAATTGGCGTTTTACGCCCAACCAGTGTGTTGGGGGGGGGGGGGGGCTCTCTCATCATTGACAAGAGGGGAATTGGAAGGGGGCAAAAGGATTACAAGTCCGGTCATTAAACACCACATACGAGGACAAGCATGATCCTGTGCTACAGTAGTAGGACCCCGACCCCCGTTTTAAAAAATAGCACCAAGTTGAAGTATTCTTTTGGCAGAACACGGGCGGAATTCCACCTGACAGTTCCCATGCCTACAAGTATCTCTGCATATCCTGTAGTCCATTCAACTTTTGCCGAAGTTCCGTTCCAAATGGCATTATGGCCTTTGAAGCGGTTCTAAATGTTAGAAGTTGTGAATGATGTGCGCGTGCCACCACAGAACTTTTCTCCATGCAGGGAGAGAAGACTTGCATTGTAATTTATTTGTCCTCGTTTTAATTGCGTGTGCAGCATTTACAAGAAAGCTGGGCTGCTGGGCCAGAAGAAGCCGGAGACGACGTACGTTGTGGCCAAGAAAGGCATTGGGAAGAGGGTTCACAGACCCCAGGGTGTCAAAGGACGATTCAAAGTGGTGGACCCCCGCATGAAGAAAGACCAACGGTCACAGAAAGCCTCGGCCAAAAGACAGAAAGGCCAAAAGACTGGAAAGAAAGAACAGCGGGGAGGCAAAGGCAAACGAGCACAGAATTCCAGAAAGAAGGGGAGCAAGTAGGAGTCGTCATTTCGCTTGGGTGTGACTGTGCAGGCATGGCAATAAAAAAAACACGTCAAGATTATGCATCGAGTTTGAACGTTGATATACAATGTTGCGAGTATGGACAATGTTGTGTATGTGGGTGCTGATTGTTTGCATGGCTGTCTCAAGTATAAATGCTGAAAGAAACTGAGTTTTCTGCATCATTTTTTTAACGGTGCGCCACATTTGTTTTTACAGAGGCGCTATCAAAGTTTATATGTTCTTCTGTCAAGAGTACCATAGATATTGAATACATTGATTACAGTGATGATTGTTTAATCTTAATACATGGGTTTAGTTTCATGTTAGAACTTGTACCAATGTGCAAGTCCTCATCCTACCTGAATTGTGAAGTGTTGGCAGTCCAGCCACAGCGGTTATACACAGAGCAGTCCCAATCATAACACGGCCACTCTGATCTGTACATGCACAGCGCAACAAAGGGACAAGCACTCAAACGTCCATGTGAAATAATTTAAAGCCATAAATTTGCATTCAAAACAGAAAAGTTTTTTCTTCTTCTCACTATTCTCATACCTTTAAAATCCAGTACAAACACAAAACCTTCAATTGAAATTAAGCCATCTCAAACCGCTTCACCAACATCCAAAAAATGTCAACATTAAACTTCAGCTGTGGCAAATGCAAAAGGTCACTAAAGCCAATGCGTTCATACATCCCCCCCCCCCCCCAGGGTTCTGCCAAGTTTGAACTCAACTGGAGAATTTATCAAGAACATTGAACTTTCAAACATTGCGACTTAGAAAACACCAAGACCACTGATAATAGTATGCAGGCGTCGAGCCAATAAAGGTTATTATGCAAAGCATGAAATCTTTCACGTCTGTTTCTCTGACAAAGAGCCAACTTTCAAAGCCCTTAACCAAGGAGCATGTCCATTGTCTCCTTTGTGCATGACCTTACCCAGGTGCATCAGCAGGCATGAGATTTAACTTGATAGAGCACAAACTTGCCCAAAGCGTACCAACTGCAGCATGTCTAGGCTTCTCAGTTCTGGCACCACAGTGACCTTGAAATTAGGTCAAGGCCGCCCAACTACGTTGAAAGAGTTGAAGTTACAATTATGCCAAGTGTGAAAGATCTCACGTATTACTAGTACAGCATCATTGTCCAGCCAAAATACCAGATCCTGCATCTAAGTCTTCTCAACAGTAATGCAACACTTGCTATTTACACACAAAATGCCAATGCCGACATGAAACACTGGAAGCCAAAAAAAAAGAACGTCTTTCTCCAATGACTTGGTTTGTTTTCATCATTTGAACCAACTCTTCATTTAACAGATTATTAAACTTAAACGTTCTTTTTGTACAGCTCCACAGAATTAGATGCACACACATTATCTTTGAAGAGTTAGCGTGCTGATTTCTAAGGAATAACAAAGCAGACAATTGTCATAAAAGCACTGCTCGTTAAGCCAAGTTCAGCTCACTGTGCTGTAGAAACAAGACTTCACCTCTGGGTATAAGATGACCTAGCTACAAGACTTAATCAAGCTCAATACAGGTTTCTGCCATAATCCACAATTTTTGCATGAATCCCTGTAAAAATGTTACTGTACAGATTAGGCTGGACTATTTTCAACAGGTTATTCAATGTCACATATCTGATGCCAATCATTATGTTCCAAACTTCAAATCAACATTAATTTTTGTTATTGGTATTTACCTGCTTATGGGGAGGGGCTTGTTTTGTCATCATACAGAGTATACATATCACTAAATGCTGTGGCATTGTGGGTGTTTGTGTCATCTTCATATGAACACTTTCACCTTATGCACAAATGTGTCAGTCCAAAAAGTGAAAACAATTTGTGTCCACAAATTGTAAATGCATAAAAACTGCCGGTGTCACTATCTGAAACCCATTTAATTAAAATGCATTATGCGATAAATAAAACGATTCACAATTGTCAAGTTCTCTGTCACCAGTAACATTTTCTGTCAACTAGTTATGATCTGCAGGTTTCTTTGTTACCTGATGTTCTAAGCACATACCAGCCAGGGGCAATTCTGAAAATTACAGCTAGAGCTACTCTGTCCATCAGCTGTACAGTTTTCTGATTGTGAAAATGCCCCCCCCCCCCTTCAAAAATAATAATGTCACACCTCTGAAAGCATCTCTGTGTTTAGCAGTTGGAAATGACCCTAAGTCCTCATCGGAACAGTACTATTTTTTGTTTTTGTTTTGTTTTTTTGTGTGCTACAAGTGGAAAAAGTATTTCCTATGCATCTAAAACTCTACTAGTTGCTTTTGGAATCAGGTCACTACTTTTGGTTGGGGGGGCTGGGTGTGTGTTGAGGGGCTGATATATCCACTTTGCACAGTACATTTCCTTGGATATATCCTAATACCTATAACAAAAAAGGCAATTCAGTGTGCAATGTTTGGAAATAAAGTCAAGTGCATGAGTGGCAAACAAAGCTATTTATTCAGGTGATGAGCACTTGCAACCAAAGGCCCGTCACGACAATGGGACAAACCAGTGGAACATGGAGTTACAATTCACACTGTGACAATATGAAAAGCCAGCGGATTCTCCAGTTACATTCATACTCACATCAGGTGAATTACCAGCATGTTTACATCACCACTTTATTCACAAAGCAAATGATAAGTTTTCAATCATGAAATTAATGTGTAGAAAAAAATGCAAGGCTACTGTTACGAGAAACATAAATAACATAAACAGCTTTCAAGACATATCATGTGGACCAGCGCCCTGTCAGTGGTCAACTTTCGCACAGACGAAAAGAATTTCATTACAATGGGGCATGCAGCATTGTTGAGCTTTCTGACTCCAATAAAAATCAGCCACCTTCCTTCACAACAGAAATGAGACAGTGGTTTTCTTTTTCTGGCTGTTTTAAATCCCCTCCAGAAGATTACTTACTAATCAACAAACCCATCAACCTGGCAAAATTTCTACTTGGAACTAAGTCGATCTATGTGCAGTTTTGAAAGCTGAATCACCACTATTATGTGGAGGGAATATTCCTCAACAGTGATATCAATAATCTAATAAAAAATATAGAATCATGCAACTAACTGCAAAAGGTTAGTAGTACTCAGTACTCAAACAGTCAACAGGATCAGGTAGAAACTAAGAGCAAAATATCAGCAATGGATGGGTTGGGGAGGGAGGGGGAACGACTGACAGAAACTGGAATATCAAATACTAATCAGGGATTAGTACAAAATGCAGACAACATGCACGAGTGACTCCTACAATACAAGGCCTTAAGAGTTTCTTCAAAGAAATACACCCAAAGGACACATCCATTAAAAGAACGAATCTGGCATGCAAAGAACAGCAGACACAAAAGCAACGTTGCACTTGAATATACTTTTATTTATGTTAAGCATGACATGTTTATTATAAAGTTACATAATAGTCCTAGATGGAGGTCTAGCCCACTAGAGATGGCTACAGTGATGGTCGATACATCCAAGTGTGATCACAACACAAAGACAGCAATGCTGCTGCAGCAACGCTTCCCACAGAGAGGTGCAGCGCAAAGAGGGCAGAGGGCAAAAGGAGAGCAGAGGTCAAACACAGCAGACAGCCAGAGACCAGTGGCACATACTTGGAGGGGAAGGGGAAACAGCTGCAGGCCCACTTGTGACCGCATCTTTTTGAACTTTTTTTTTTTTGTCAAGTGCTTAAAAACTGCAATAAATCCTGAGGGGCGACAAATTCAACAGAAAAAAAAAAAGATGAACATCACTATCATTCCTAGAAGTCAGCCAACTATATGAAAAAATAAACAGGGTCAATTATACGTTAAGTGATTAAATGTTGAAACTTGTACATACAAATCTTTTGTGGCAAAAAAAAAGTTCACTCAGAACCACTAAACAGAAAATAAAACATCATACAAGTACGTTTGTCCACTTGAAAGAAAAACCGGTTGTTTGCTAGACACAAACAAAAATTGTGGCTTTCAGCATACCTTCCAAAGTCGTACGCATCCCCTTGAAAGCCATACAGATTAGTAAGAAACTCCTTCACTGAACCGCAGCTCTAGGTGAAAGACTCGTTGCTTGGTCCACAGAGGATGTCAGGTGGTAGTTTCTTCATTCAGACGGCAATTGCCGGTACACTTCTGTCATCTGTCACAATGTCTTTTTTCTCACAGCAATTATGACATTTAAGAGAAAACACAAGTGACTGTTGAAACACGTACGTGGATCGAATGTTGGACCTGTCAATGGCATTGGTTTTGACACTGGAAATGTGATACATATGCAACATTAACCTTTTTTCTTGCCAGAACTGCACCATGTGCAGGTATTATATAAGTTTCAGTAAAATTACGCCTGCCAGAAAATAGGAATCACATGCAACAGCTTAGATCTAGAGGAAAGCAAAAGCTGCAAACTGAAATACAGATTATTCATCATTTTACTTCTTGGAATACTCACTCAAAATGCATTTGTTAACCTTGAAAATGGCTTTCAAAAATTCACTAAAGAAGAATTTGGTTAGATAAAACAAAAGTGATGAGTACTATCATCTTGCTACATGATGATCGCAACCAATGCCAGCGACAGTCAACAGACAAGTGGCTGCACTCAGATCAGGGCCAGGTCTCAACATAGAGCAGTTTGGTAAGAAAATTACAAACATGTTTAAATTTGGAGTACTAAAGCGCTGATCCCATCCTTAGGACCCGTCTTGTTCCGTCTCTATGTCCTGCACTTGTTGGGCTGTCTGTTCCTCAGTAGCTGAAACATAAAATATTCAAATCAAGACAGTTTCCAAACATACACAAAAAAGGAGGTAAAACATTTCCACCGTTACAAAAGATACCCGATGAGTACACTGATTAAAGAGGTAGCGACCTGATTTAACAGACAAAGGACTGCCTACCTTTGTGCCCAAGGTCAAATATACCTACAGCATTGACCAGCATGGGCCGAATAAGACTATGACATAGTATGAGGAGTCTGTTTTCCGGCCTTGTGACAACTGACGTCTTGTGTTTGCCATCAGTTTTACAAAGAATTCCATTTTTGAAAAAATATATCTATAAAAATAGCAGCTTTCATTCAGATATGCAGCAATGCACGTATCAAATTTTGTACCAGAAGACCAGCTGTACACTGTAAGACAAGATTTTGCCTGCAGTCTGTGTGTTTACCATTTCACCAAAGAAACCATCTTCATGTCACTATTTCTTTGAAAATGGACCCAATGTATTGGTAAACAGCGATTCTGTTAACCAGAAATCTTCCATTTCTTACAAGAGAAAAAAACAGAAGATAGCGGGAAAATTTTGGAAGCTGACCATGACCAACAAGAATCTGTGAAAAAGAAAAGAGGCCAAGATTACAACAAAAAAGCCCCACAACTTTTTTTTTTTTTTTGTACATCTCCGCCCATCAAGGTGAGAGACTATAAATAAGAGCATGGTAAATAACAAGAACTGCAAAAAAACCTTTTGTTGGGGGGAGATTACAACTGTGGATTGGTTTTCAGGGATACTATGCAGTAAGCTAATAAACAGCAGAAAGACTATTCAAATGTGTAAACCAAACCACATACAATCATTACATTGTACACCTAAATTCAGATATTAAATGCACCAATGGGGGCCCAGCACCAAGGTGCAAACTGACATAAAAATAGTAAAAATAAGCAACTATTTTCATTCACAGGCATTCTACAATTGTACATAACAAAAACATACAGAAAACACATCTTTAAAAAATGTGCGCACCCAAACATGTCAATGAACACACTGACATTAGTGACAGCTGAAATCCTGCCTCTCGTGTCTACTGCAGACGGACAACAGCACTACTTTTGGTACTTGCAGACTCCTCGCTGGTTTACCTTCTTGAGTAGGTGAATTATTGTCTACTGGCTCAGAACTAGTGGAAGGAACTAGTTTTGAATGGTCATCACAACTAAAATAAATAAATAAGATCTGCCCTATCTTCAGCAACACAACGCTGAGCTGTGAGATGCAGTCAGTCCTGTATGCAAATGAAAGGCAGGAAACTAGTAATGTGGCTGGAAGCTGACACTGGCAGTGAACTACTACTGACCTCATTTAGCATCACCCACCCTGCCATGGCAGCTGTCAAAGTTCTATCAACTGACTTCACACCACACCCCAACACCACACCCCAATATCAGAGAGACGGAGACCAAGCGAGAGAGAGAGACTGCTTTAAAGCCTTGAATTAAAATGCATTCTATCATACAGATCTGGACTTTTTTGCATCTAGTAAATGCATAGTGTTTGAGCAATTACACAAGACAGGGTTATTTTCCATTAAAAACAAAATGAACACAAGAATGGTTCATGATGAAACCTGCACTTCTGCCACACAAGCTTGCCATGTTCATGATGCCACAGACTGTCATCAAGATGGCAGTACTGACAGTATGCTTGACTTTCAAAAGTTTTTTGTTTGTTTTTTGATAAATAACTCAAAAAGGGCAGTATTGCATTCCTATGAACAACAGGGACTACAGCTTTTTTATATCTATATATATTTATTTTTTATCTGAGTCACTTCTAAACAGGTAGGTCCAGCCTCTCTGTAGCGTTAGTTAACACTGACAATGGCAGGTCAAAATTGCTATTTTTTGCGATCTGTGAATAAAAATTAAGCACTGGGAATTGCACACCACGGGATTCCAGTACACTGTGGTTATATGCTGTCGATAACAATAGCTAGGCCACTGACTCCTGGCTGGCCAAAACTCCCCACATTCCTCAAAATGATCCTGCTGCTGTCCCCTACATGAGGTCCCTCCATTCCAAAGAGCATCTCCTACAACTGATTCTGTCTGGGTTCCTTCACTCTAGATCTAACGCATCTACTGGTGCTGATAAAATTCTATGAATGCCCCTTTTGCATGACACAAACAACTAGCAAATGGTATCAGCAATATTACTTCTCATTTGCTGTTGGTAGGCCTACTGCAAGGGCATTAAGACCAGATCTGTGTGTGTGTATGTGTAAGGGAGGGAGAGAGAGGGGAGAGAGAATTGGCTCCAGCAGTTCTCAGCAACTGTCACAACAGTGACTTTTGTTTCCTCTTGTTGCTGCTTTAGAGATAGAGGTAGAAACGGAAAAGAAGTAAGAATGATGGTGTTTTACACCCAGTCAACTGGTACGGTTATATCTGGGCAATAAAGGAAAATAATGCTATTACCATCAGGAAAAAATCAATGCCAAAGTAAAATCAGTAAAAGTGCTGATCAGGTCATGACAGATTGCTACTTTTAGTTATTGAAAATTTGGGCAAGGCAGACAGACAGTTCAAGCACAGCTGGGCGCAGGCACTGCTGTGGGTGTAACCCTTTTCGGATTTGTGTCAGTGACTAGTTGGGAAACTAGCCCTACAATTTTTGCGTAAATGCATTACATGTCATGATCTAAGAACACACGCGACATTCAAAACTGCATAAAACCTGTTTTAATGCAACCCCAATTTCCCCATCATATAGCAGTCCAAGTAAATCCGTCTAGGCTAAAATATTTTTTATTGTTTAAAACCCGCAGAACTAATGGAATTCCAACCCATGACCTTCCAACCTGCTTTCATAAGCACTGAGCACCGTGCCCCAGATGTATCACTGAGCAAAAGAAGCTAAAAGACATCCAGGGTAGCTCCTAAACTGATCTGCTAGAGTCCAGCTCTCCTTCCAAATGCAGGTATTGTCAAAAGGCTCCCAAATAGCTAGCTGCTTATGTTTAGATTAGAGAAGTCTTTTGTTTTATCAAGAATGCAACACACATGCGATTGAAAACTCAAACTGACTGGACACTACATTAAGAGCCATGTCAGTTTCAAGTTCAATTACTTCAAAGTTCAACTGAAGTTCACTTCGACTGTTGCAGACATCAGTGACCCAAGGACCCCTTCCCATTTCAGATTTTCTATTTTCCCCGTCTCCTTCGCCATCCATGTTCATTGTGATCTGTTCTGATGTGTGAATCCAAATTTTCTTGGAATAATTTGTGGTTTTTCAACCCATGACCAATGTGTGACCGAGTTAGCCAGTCCATGTGTTCATTTCTCCTTAATAGCAGCCTCTGTTGGTAATGGCAGCATCAGAGCCACCTTTTACACATTTTGGCAGCTTAAACACACACAGAATAACGAGCCTAGAACTTTAAACATATTTAGGCTGGCTAGATAGTCCTACTTGAGCTCCAGATATGCCAGTTTTCTCAGTGTCATCATCGTTTAGAAGATAAATACAATTAAGGGGGCTATTTACTCCTGATGCACATGCGAAAGTCTTTTGTCCTAACCATTAAAGCAATTCATGCAGATTCAAACCCAGGAGGCCAATAACATTCTCGCAAATCACACACCACTGCTTATCACACTAACAAGGAACTGTTTCTGTTGAGAACAGGATGTAATGGCCTTAGCACACATGACTACTCACCCTCTCCCTGCATGTCTGATGTCCAGAGCGTCAAGTTATCCCGCAGCAACTGCATTATCAATGTTGAATCCTTATAGCTCTCTTCACTCAATGTATCCAGCTCAGCAATTGCATCATCGAATGCTGCCTTGGCCAAGCGGCATGCCCGGTCGGGGGAATTTAAAATCTCGTAGTAGAATACTGAGAAGTTGAGTGCCAAGCCGAGGCGGATGGGATGTGTGGGAGGCAATTCTGTCATGGAGATATCACTGGCGGCTTTGTAGGCGACTAAACTATTCTCAGCAGCTTCTTTTCTGTCATTTCCTGTGGCAAATTCCGCCAGATACCTGTGGTAGTCCCCTTTCCTGTAAACAGATCAGAATGCATGATAAAATTATTTGCACTTTAGTGAATGTCACACAAACTTCAGACCAATGCTATGGGCACAACTCTTCTCATACTGTTCATCAATGGCCTTGTACCACAACTTCCCAAAGATATCCACACAGCCCTCCACCCTCGCAAAGCAGACTACAAAATGACACTATCCAAACCCCAGTACCTTTCCTCACAACAAAAGAAACACTAGGTGATACAAGCGAGCCCTGACATAGCTGTGCTCAAAGAAATATACCCAGAAAGCCTTGACGGGCATGTCAGTCACATATCCAATCTGGAGAGGAGGTGCTGGGACATGCAATACTATCCAAACACAACAGCAAGCAGCAGCATTACCAAAAGGCCTCCACTGCACAAACTTCAGAGTTTAAGCCCTGGTTCATGAACTGAACATGACAAACAGCACAGCAGACACCAACACCCACACTTGATGCCCTCGCACTGTGGTATCCAATGAAATGAAGAAGCAGACAGGACGGCAAAGCTTAGTGCAGGAGAAGAGCAAGAAGACAAGGTCACTCACACAGAGGTGAGGACATCACCAGGTCTCTGTACACCAGATCCACAAAAGATCTACCATTGGCTGTCAAGTCCAGAACTGGTAGTATTTACTGTCTCGGGACCAGATCAAACTGACCAAACCAGAAAATGTATACCCAATTCTGCCCCATGACAATTTGAAGCACAGAACAAACTACACTGCACATCCTTCAGATGTTCAGCCCCTTCCAAGAAAAGCTGTACAGCCCTGGGCAAAAGACCACAGGTTTCATCTTGAGAGCCGTTCTCCAAGTGCAACCTCCAGTAAAAGATGTTTAACGACAAAATAAACACATTACTTCTGTGGTCTTCAATAATCTCCCTTGGATTAGTAACAAGTAAGAACATCTGTGTTGATCTGAGGCAAATACCATATGTACAAAATCTGGCGACTTTGATCAGAAAATGACCTTAGGTCATGGTCACCAAAATGGCAATGAAAATGTCAAACTCAACGGACGGCTCAAAATTCCCACTGGTTCGGTGGTCCATGACCACTAGAACTGTCACCAAATAGAACTCTCCTTTCCACTGGACCAGTAAGTCATATGACAAATGTTTAAGCCTTTTCTCCGCCAAAAACAAACACACCTCTATCTCAAAGGGCAGTGATGTTCTAAAGGCTTTTAAGTCAACCATGACACTTATATCAGGCCACAAGACATTACAGAAAACAAAAGGGCTTGTCTAAAAACAGTCCCCATCTGTCGCTAGTCTGTCAGGTCTTTTTGTTCATATTCAAGGACCTGTGAAAATTAAGAGGACTGGTAATGTTTGCAATTTCCCTGGACCAGCAAAAGTTTCAGGAAATTTCCAGCCCTGTTGGGGGTTACAACCATGTAAAGTCTTAATCCTCCATGGAAATAATCACTGAAGGCCAGAATTTTGTTCCAAGTAAAAAAAACTGTCCCTCTAAGAAAGTGTGCACACATGTAGGAGTATTTTTCACTTTCTCAATACATACTGGTACTAAATCCCCGAAATACAAACAACACTCTATTTTGATTAATGTACAAAATGAAATAACTACTGAAGCACAGCCGGCTATTGATCTAAAGTTGGTCACAATGGGATTATTCCACAACATCAATTAATCTTCCTAGCACTCACATTTTATAGTAAAAAACTTTTGACTCTCCCTGCGAAGCATTGGGGATCAGGTGTTTGTCAATGATGTCCAGCACATCATTGCAGATGTCTTTCAACTCTGTCTCAATCTGAAACAAAATAACAAAATGTCACATTTCCAGAGTGCAACCTGCATAACGCTTGAAATACTGCAATGTTCACAATAACGTACACAATGTATACGTGGGACACCCAGCTACTTTCCCAATGTTTACAAAGAGTGCAAACATCATTCCAAGCTGGACTAAAACACTTATAGAAAACAACTCTACCCAGAGATTTCTGCACAACTCAGCATCGCTTTGCTGGTAAAGCATCCTGGTGGTCACTGCTTTTTCTTGTCACTTGTGAGTACCAAATGCTGAATGTTCATGGAACCCAGTACAAATTTGTTTTTTGTAAGCTTAATTGTTGGAGCATGACTGGGTCGCTTCTGTGCAAACAAGACATTTCATTGTTTTGCTTTATATCTCTTTCACTTTCAACTAGGAATGTGGGGTTTATGTATAGTTACCAACATAGTGCTTGTTTGTGCTGGGCAACATTTTCTGTTTGTGTTCATTTGTTTGTTAGTTTTAAGGTCAGTAAAGTTCACGCTGTTGTGAATACTTATGTACACAACATTATTTATGACTGGATTACAAGTATAATAACTGTCACAACACCAAAAAAGTTTCACAATGTATGTTTACTTATGAAATAAATATATTGAAAGCCTAACTACTAAATGAGTATATTTTTTTTTAAATAAAAAAAATGTCATAATTATTCCACATCATTTCCAACTCCTGATGACATATCAGAAATATCAACACTCCATGCCTGGTTTAATAACAATGAATTACAATATAAAAATGCTGGCCTTTGCTATAATATCACTATTAATACTAGTTTTGCCCCCATACCCATTATTTCTTACACCTACTTTTGCATACTAACTTTTTAAAGGAAAACAGGATGGACAACTAGCTGGCTTTCAGCTACTTTTCCACAAAAATATGTAATTCTCTCCCCTTTCAAACAAGGCAAAGCCCATATTTTCAACCAAGTCCAATCTTAAAGTAACATTTCCCTTTAAAAAAAAGTATTTGATTGACAACTAGCACCAATTCTGGCTATCATGGTAAGCTTTTCTCTCTCATTGTGCACCACTGCTTTGCCTTTTTCATCTAGTTTTGTATCATGCTATTCACTGCAATGCATACTGTGCTTCTCACAGCATAGGCACTCTAAAACCTAATATTAATGTCATCATTTTCAGTGAGGCTGTCATTTTTATCCACTGATCTCAGTATCAGCAGGTCATAAAGTACAGATACTACAGGTTTTATTTCCTTACACTGCTTGGGGGGTGGGGGGCAGCTTGATTTTCCTACATGCAACTGCTCCAAATTCTTATGTCTATGATCAATTCCTGTGAAAGACGGGAATAGTACATTCCAACAAAGGAGCAAAGGAATCAAGCATCACAAATACCCACCTGCACCCTGTACTCTTTGTTGATGGCTTGTTTCTCCTCACACTTGTCATCCTTCTGCTCCAGGCTCGAGATGATTCGCCAGGAGGCTCTCCGAGCACCAATCACGTTTTTGTAGGCCACAGATAGCAGGTTTCGCTCCTCTACGGTCAGTTCTACATCCAGACTGGCCACCTTCTTCATGGCTTCCACCATTTCTGAAATACACAACAAACACGACATCACACTGGGCCAGAAAACATGTGCCTATCTGGCTCCTCATTTCTGCAGCACTGAATACACATTCATTACAAACAGAACATTGCATAGTACAAATAAATTAAACCATATCTATGCAAAAGTATAGCCTGTACAGCTCATGTTTTCTGTCATGTCCAACTGATTTCCAAAATATCCTGTTGATTTCCTTTGCTGTAGGACATACATCCTATGCTTTAATTTTGGGATGAAACACCACTATATTCTTAAGGTCAAGATAAAGAGAATTTTGACAAGAAGGCTTTGAAAAGACTAAATGAAGAAAAATAAAGTTATGACGCACAATGAAGAAAAATAAAGTTATTATGCACAATCTCTCACAATCTGTCATAAACTATCGTGTTTTTGTATCTCTGTGGGAAAGATGCTCACAGCAAAAGATGAGGAGAAATACATGGACATCTGCTTGATGATATAGGAAGGTTGAATGCAAAAGCATACTGCAAAATGGCTAAGTCTGGCAACCTGTTTGTTCTGCTTTTGGACTGGATACTGAATTGTAAAGCATGGTAGCCAGTAAGCAAACTATTTGACTTAAAGGGCTTACCAGAAGTTTTAAAGTAAAAAGTAAAAACAGCCCTCCCTGTCCACATGAGACATGCCAGTTGCCACCAAACCACCCCAAATGCTACTGGTGATTTATTTCTTCCTTTCTTCCACACCAATCTTTCCCTCCACTTAATCAAAACCATTTCGCTTAAATCAGAAATTAAACTTTCCAAAAAATCAATAAAATTGTTGGATGTTATTGTTAACATCCATGTAAATTACCCCCAAAATCTGCACAAAAAACATGCATGTAAGACTATGGTCAAATATTTAAGCCCCAGTGGTGTAGCCTAAATATATAGCACATTGCATGTAACTGGTCAGGTACAACAACATAATGGCCTGAAACAACTTGGAAGTCTCAAATCCCCCTATCTTGGTAACATAATTTTATGACAAAAATTTGCCATTTTAAGGCAGACTTCAGACACACGGCTAAAGACTTTTCCATGACTGCCTCATTTTGGTTTTGCTGCTTCTACTAATTATCATGCATTATCTATGCACTTCCTGAACACACACCATTTTGGCTTTCTTTTATCTTAAGCCCGTTCTTAATTGGGCAAATGTTTGTTCACGAACCTAGTTGGTTCTTAATTGGGCGAACTTTTCTTCGTGAACCTAGTTGGGAGTATTCATCGAACTGCGACGAAGCTATATTCGGGGTCCAAAAAGCTTTGCTCAACGTGTTCTGGGAACATTCACCGTATTCAACGAACATTGCCTCTAACTGGCTGAGAGCAGAGCTCTCCTGTGGATGAAGAAGAAATAAAAATAAAAGTGGATGACAGTGTCACTAGGTTTTTCACTCGCTTTGGAGGGAATTTGTTTATTTGTTGACTTGTGAGAGGCGCAGACTTGTCTCAGGGACCCAGTATGAGGCAGAAGTTAGTTGAATTACCCTGTAATTAAAGTATACTGACTTGACTTGACTTTAGCCTACATTTTCGATCATGCTGTCTGCTGCGCGTCTGCCGCAAGTTCGGGCCGAAGCTTCCATCTCATTACAAGCCAGTTGAGAGCGAAGTAAAGTTTGTCGAACTGTCCGAACCATGTTCAGCAAACTAAAAGTTCAATTAAGAAATGAATCATAGTTCGTCGAAGTGTCTGAAGTATGTTCGGCGAACAAACATTCACCCAGTTAAGAACGGGCTTAAGGGTGGACATGACAGGATTTTTAACACATGTGCAGATTTTGACTAGCGCATGCTGTGTACAAAACAAAAGAAAAAAGACAAGCACTGACAAATGCTGACTTGGACTGGAAGAACAGAAGAAGTACCTCACCCTCCATCCACCAAGAGATAATCCAACATGTTATTGTTTACCACAGGCAGTTTAAGAATTAGGCCATATCAAAGTCATTATGATCTCACAAAGTCTCACCACTGCCAGTTCATCTGAGTTCTTAAAGTTGACAGTACAAATTACACTACACTCAAAAGTAATCTGGAAGGAAACAAATGCATGTGATGTCCTTGACCTTTAGTTCAACCAGCAGTTCAAGGGGAAAGGGAGGGACTTTCAAACTACAATTTATTTTTATACCAAGCCTAAGAGACCTTGCTTTAAGTTTTAGTCTTTAACATTACACAATCAAATCTTCACTCTTGTGTGCGCAAAATGCATTTTCCATTAAGGAAGTACTTCCTGTGCTGAACAGATCTTTACCAATACCAGGCCGGTTTGCTCCTTTCCCCCCAAAACAAACTGGTCAGTTCGTTGTTAAAAGCCAGGAATTCCTCGAATAAATGAACCCGGACTTAAGAATTCTCTAACCTATACGCCAAGGGACAGACACTTGAGTCATGCCCTGACATGACACATAAACACGTCCATTTTGGGGTCGATCACTACGGATCAAATAGTATATCTACTTACGCACTTTCTGCTTCAAGTAACGCATCGACACTTTCATCTTCAGCGCAATAACAACTCCAATGTCACACAGCGATACTGTCGCCCATAATTTGAGGGAGAGAAATGTGCTCATGTCTTACGACCGAGTCAAAGCTCGATCAACCCCACACAGTCAGATTTCAAGGTCGACGCGTAAACTTCCTCGTAAGATTTTCACACATAAACACACCATATTGATCGCCTTTTCAGACATCTAAATGCCATATCAAACGACAAATGCCAAGTACGCAATAACTACGCAAGGCCCCCCCAAAAAATAGGAAGACCGGGACTGAAGAAATCATTCTAAAAATGCCAGACGCAGTGACTCACTGCGAACATGGCGACTCCTACAACCAATCCCATGCTGTAATGTGGGCATTAATTTGACATTTACTTGGAAAGTAAACAAACAAATCATATACAGTAACAGAGAAAGTAACCAACAATATAAAATGTACAAAGCATATCATGACTGGGAAGTGCGTGGTGTCGGTAACTAACGAATAATTCCTGACAACACATCCGATACCTTTAGTGTACGCAGCTCTGTACACCACGGATGAGCTAGCAACCACAACCCTGACAATTTATGAAGAAATTGTTGAACTTACCATCGTAACGCTCAGCCTGTTCAGCTAGTTTAGCCTGGTAAACTTGATCTTCCCTGTCAGCCATCGTTGACTTGACAGATGGTTGCTCAAAAGATCAGATTGAAAACGATTAAAATCGGTATTCAGTTTGCCAAAACAAGATGGCCGTACCCGCCAGTGACGAAAAATAGTACGCGTTTGTTACAGGTGAATGTATTACTACGCGACAAAAACCGGTCTGACACTTCGATGCCGATGCGCTGTCACTTGAGTGGTTTCGACGTCTTTTTATCACTCAGGATACACCTTTTTTTGCAGATGGAACATATAGTTTGCAGGAACAATCTTCTGCAGCAGTAAATAGTGTTGAATATCTGGAAACTGTGCATGCGCAGTGGTTCTTTCTAATAATCGATTCTTATTACAATCAGAATATAGTTCCAATTGTATGACTAGATTGTTGGACCATAAAGCTGTTTATTGTTGTGAGGGCATCACGTGCGCCAATTATCGGGTATCATGATTCACTATAGCATACAATCGTAAACAACGTTTCTTTCAGTTCAATTTTCATGAATGACCACTCATTTTCTCACAACCCCATCCCCGGAAGTAAACTATTAGGGCCGGTTGTTTTTGGTGGCATGGCCTAACGGAAAGTGGGCAACTGTATGGCATACATGTGTAGCTGGAAACCAGCAGTTGGCTACTCTGTGCCGCATGGACATAACGCAGTTCATTTAAGTTTTGATGGTTTATCACATTCGTTTGAAAATCAAAAAATCACGTTTGATTGAATTGTGCAAGTACAGCGTAATCTGCAGAACCTGCCACGCCCCCACCCCAGACGGAAAAAGCTGCAGAAGAAATAACGCTACAAAAAGAGCTGGGGCGAAGATCAGAGAAAACGAGACAGAGGCAGCACATGACATACGCACACACAGTTGCCCACACATACACGTAACGTGCATAATATGTGTGCGTGTGTGTACCGGCAATTAAGTGTTATATATATATATATAATATAATATATATATATATATATATATATATATATATATATATATATATATATATTATATATATATCATCATAATCAAGTTCTGAGATGTATAATGTATATGATTATAATTATAGATTAGATAGTCCTGAGTCAAGACTGTTCACCACTTAATTTTCCCTTCATATAATGATTTTTTTTTATTTTTTAAATGGCTTTAGCAAGGACTAGTTAGGTCTAAATGAACCTGAACTACTGTAAAATAAAGTTTTGTAGAACAAGTTCTCTCTCTCTCTCCCTCTCTCTCTCTCTGATGCTTGTTTTTCTGTGCAGATAATGAGTGATCACTGTCTCACTGACTATTGCCAACACCAGATGGACTGTACAAACAAATAACACATAGTGATCAATGATATCATGTGTGAAAAGATGTGTCTTCCACATTTTTTTGTCTTGTAGTTGTACAGCTCTTGAGTACCACTCTGGTTGCATCATCTCTGCTGTCCTGTCTTTCACAGCTCAGCTTCAGGAATGTGGACCTTTTGTGTTCCAAGGGTGGACATACAGGACAGGAGGACACTGGGGTAGAGATTCTTTCATTGCATCAGACCCATCATCTGGAACTCTCTTCCTCTAGCTCTTTGTGTCAGGCATGCCTCTCTGCTCTCTTCTTTTAAGATAAAACTGAAAATCCATCTCTTCTGTTCTGCAAACTGACTCATTGTTTTCTTTCTTCTCTTTTCCACCAAACTCAATCATTGGTATGCATGTACTTGTAGGCTGTGTGTGTGCATGTGCGTGCATGTGTGTGTGTGTGTGCACACTTTTGAATGTCAGTGCCAATGTCCACTTGTAGTTGTACAGCACAGTTTAACTCCATGTAGACAGCTGCATGCTTGTTGTGCTTGGTAAAGATGATGGAGAAAGGGGGGGGGGGGGAGTGAGGAGAGAGATGCAGGAGGGACTGTGTGAAAAGAGATTCAGTGATTCAGTGAGGGGGATGAGGATGTGAAGGTGATGAATGCTCACATTTGTAGGCCTTTATAATATTAATAATAGGGAACTTATAGAGCGCTTTTGGAAACTCAAAGTGCACTACTACTTAAAGGAAAGCATACAATGCACAAATACTCATACAAATCAATGGTATACAAGCATACAAAACTTACAAAAATTAACAAACATCTTCATACAAAACATGTAAAAAGCACACACACACACAAGGTCGCGTGCACATGCACGCACGCCCACACACACATAAGTGCCCTAGACTCCTATGGGATGGAGCACCATGAATAATCTATTATTGTTATAATAATGAATGGAAATTTTGATAGTACCACTAACTACCCATAGCTGGGCAGCCTGGCAGCTTTTTACAACGGCATTGAAGCTTAAACACGTCTCATTACAAATGCAAATCTGAGTCACTCAGTACATTGCTGGATCATTTATTAGTATAACAATCAGCCAATCAGCATTTGATGATCAAAAAGTCAGTAATTGTCACCTATTACAGAAACCTGACCTTGCCATTTTCATCAGTGGACACCACAACAGGATAAATGTCAGCTTTTCTGTCATCTAATTACTGAGCTTTATCTGTAAGACTAAAAGATCAGAACACACACCAGGTTGAAGTGGCACTTGTACCTTTCACATAAACAAGGTGCAATGTTTTAGCAAATTTTGCCAGACAAGTAAACATTCAACAGGGCATATATATAAATAGAAGTGGGGGGGAGGGGGGGGGGGATATAGACAGATAGGTGTGATGTGTAGGTGAGTGTGTGTCTTGTCATTTCATCTTTAAAAAAAAAAAAAATCCATAAGAAAAGAATGTCAATTTCCTTCTTGCTTGAGTAACAACCCCCCCCCCATATCAATATTGTTTTGTCCTGTTTCAATGAACTGCTTATGTTTGTGGTCTTTTGTCTTTCTGAATGCTGGGTGCCCACCCTGTTTTGTAGTGATAAAGTACATTGTACTATAAAACTTTTTTTTTTAAATTTTCTTCACAATCAGTGACAAGTTGAGGCCGTCCATATCTCAGCCATGGAGTTCAAACTTTGTATTGTCATGTGCTGCATGTTATGACTAAGCATTGGGCCTATTTCAGGCGCCTATGAAACATCAAAACTGGGTCGATGAGACATTGCATTGCCCAGCCTCTCGCTGGCCGATTCTTTGACCCGATATCAAATGACATTTTTAGGAAACGCAAAGATAGTAACTATAGTCGTTTGTTTTGGCCACTTCTTTTCCTTCTCCACCTTTTTTGCTCTCTCTCTCTCTCTCTCTCTCTCTCTCTCTCTCTCTCTCTCTCTCTCTCTCTCTCTCTCTCTCTCTCTCTCTCTCTCTCTCTGCCAGACCTGCCTTTCCCCAAACGGAATCTGTGCTACCGTTGAGTAATGTCGGGTATGAGCGTACAAACGTAATAAAAAAAAGTATTGCACGCGGAATAGGGAACTTTTAACATCCCCGTTGTGTCAGTGAACATTGTAGGTTATTCAGCGATCATTGACACAGCTCGACGTCAGCATGACTGGACCTGGTACGGATGTCAAAGGGGGGGGGGGGGGGGTCCCGGCTGAAGAGGCAGGGCCATGGTACAGGGGGGGGGGGGTCCCGGCTGAAGAGGCAGGGCCATGGTACAATTCTAGCACTTGTGTGATACATTGGTGGCCGTTTATAAGTTTTCAGTCTTGCTTAGATTTTGTTTAGGAGTTTTTAACTCACGGCCCATGTTTTACGTATGGCCGTAAAACATTCATTGCCTTGATCTCTGTAATAAACAGTGGCAAACGTAATCTACAACTCAGTGTACCAGCGTCACTTCAAGTCCTGAATTAAAATCACACACACAATGACGCACACACACACTGACAGTGAGTAACACACAGAGAGATATCACCACCCTTTGGCTTGCAAACCTCGTTTGTTACTTTAAATTAAAAAGGAAGGGCGAAACCCTTACCCCCTCCCCCCCCCCCCCCCCACCCCCACCCCCACCCCCACCCCGCTCCCCCCTTCCCGGTCTGGCCCTGATCAGTGTCAGTTCAGAACGTGTAACTTGAGTGTGTAAATCTTATCATCACGAGGAGACGAAGAACTGCAAGCTCTGACCGGCGGTAGTCTCTGGACAGCCAGGTAGGCCTATCAGTATCTAAGGCTCAACCTCCGCTATGCCGGATCCTTCTCCGGTTGGTTTAAACAAAATTTCCTACATCGTAATCATAAACTCAAGACTGAAGCAAGTACAGGAAGCACAAAAGCAATATGCTTATTTGAGTGTTACCTATAGATGAAATGACAGTAATATAATTATACATTTACGATGGCAAGATAGAAGTTTTTTTGTCAAAGGCAACAAAACAAAACAAAAACCACAACAAAACGGGGGGAGGGGGGGGGGGGGGTTGAAAAGAACTTTTATATGAGTTCTAGGATCGTCCTCAGGTGATCCTGCTCAGGTGACAGGGCGTTACTGACTACTCCATTTACTCTCTACACTAGGTTCCTCAGCGAGGGCTCTCAAAGACACGATTTTCGGCTTGATGACAACTTCTGGTCAGTTGAGCCTATCACCCTTTGTGCTTCCGTATAGCGTCCAGCTTCAACGTTTTGAGGAGGACTCTTAGCCTTTAGGTGCGTTAGTATTGCCCGTTCGCACACCCGGTGAGTTTCGGGCACCTTAGATAGACCGAAACTTCCCATTAACCCTTTCACTGCCATGCTTGCCGCGCCGTTACTCGGAAAACGACCAATGAAAACGTCAAATCTGAAACCATTAGGGCAGTTTTGCCCCTTCGCGTGAGCACGTTAGAGGATTTTTATCAAAATGGACAGTATTGAAAGTAGATTTGTTATACGACCATCAAATATATTGTTTGCAGGCCCGTATGTGTGCACTTTTCAGCCCGGAAATTTTACAGGCTGCGGCAGTGAAGGGGTTAAACATTAAACTTCCTCAAAGTTCCCCAGACTGGCCATCCCTGAACATGTTTTGTCCACCAGCCGGTTAAACAGGGCAAAACTAAAACCTAAAACTGGCAAGTATTTGTTTCAGAATGACCCGTTTGTCAGTTTATTTTTTTGATTTGACAATGAACCGACTTTTGGGAGTAACGATTAGCGGGCGGGTACAGGTTATGCAGAAGAACGAATGTCAGGGTAGAAATCAAAATTTGGTAGGATTTCAAATACTACCGGGAGAAATTAAAACTGGGATCAATTTCTCCCGGGAGAAATCAACTGCTATTTCTGCCGGTAGGATTTTAAATCGAGTCATGCCAATCACAGTTTCGATTTCTGCCGGGAAAATGCCAGTCCGGATGATGACTGATATGGATTCAAATTTTTGCCGATACAATCTGTACAAGAGGAGAGAAAAGAGAGAGAGACACTTGGCGATTCCAGCATTCCCATGAGACACTCCTGCCATCTTGGGAAAGCCGAGTGTCGAGAATGGCCAGCAGGCAAAACGGAGTCAGAGATCAGGCTTCTCATTTAGGAAAACAGCAAAGCGCAAGATCCCAAAGACTATTAATTTTAGGGTGGGGTTTCACTGTCAAGCAAGGTGCGACCACCATCCATGAAGACAGTGCACTGACTATAATTATGGTCTCAACGTCCAGATTGACAATGGAGGTGGAAGCAGTCATCACTGACACTGTAAGAAGTGGCCTGCGTCTCGGAAGATCTGCAGTGTTAAGGAGCTTGAGACACTACCGGTGCGGGAACAAAGCCAAGAAATCACACCATCGATCTTCAGGCGTGGAGAGAGGAAGCGCTTGACTATCTTCCTTGACTGAAAGGAAGAGAAAGAACTATCGTCACTGAATCAGACGAACATCATGGCCGGAACTGTTTCAAAGGCAACGTTGGGGAAACGGCTTCTAGTGAGAGACGGGGAGGTGAACGCATATGCGCTTTTCCAAGCACATAGATACCGTCTGGAACGGAACAGAGCTAATTCAGCGCTGCGACCAGTGAAGTTATTTCAGTTTATAACATAATTTCCAGGTAGCCTAGCTAGTCCAATCTCTTCATTGAGTACAGAAAGCTTGAATCACACACACACACACACACACACACACACACACACACACACACACACACACACACACACACACACACACACACACACACACACAGGTTCTCGTCGCCCGAATGACAAGACTGGCCAAAGAAACTGCAGCACAGTTTGGGGCCAGCTGCGGCTGTTGACGGTGTTTTCAACAGCCAGTCCCGCTAGCCGTCACTGACTCAACTCCGATCCATATTCCATAGACTGAAAATCAACCGGGGTGCCGCCTATCCATCTGTCAGAGAAAGGCCGGCCGTTTGGGACAAAACATGGGGGTCTGAGAAGGATAGCTCTTTTAAGTATGGCCATTTCTTAAGTATGGCCATGATCGTTGTATATGGCACGTCGGACAATAATTATCAGGCACTGAACTGACGCAGTGGCTCTAGCAAGTTTCGGTAATGACTGTCATGTTGACTCGGCGCCACGTGACACTGATGCAGACTCGGCGGCAACAGCCTGCGCCAACATGGAAACTGATACTGTGGCCTGAGCCATCGCGGGACCTTTTTCAGTAAGACAGACACGCGTTACCGTAGCCGCTGCGTATTCCGTCATTAATTGCTTCAGTGATTACTGATTACTGAAGAAGGAAGGACACAAATCGGCAAAGAACTGAAACACCTTCTCAGTTCAGTTCTCGTTCTGCTTGTTCGGGCTTACGTTTGTTTCAATTAGTTTCAACTGAAGTGGGACCAAGACTGAACAAACTGTCGCGGCAACTGACTAGAAGATGCATCCGCTTCGTGTTGCCACTCTGACCCTTTTGCGTGACCCGAATTTGCGTATCCTTGCGCTAAGTGTGTGAAGTGAAAACTTCCACGTGGTAACATCGTTCACTGTCACATGTGTAGGTGTAGTCTTTAAACGTATTCATTGGCTCCTCAGTTTTGCCACGACCGTGACCCATTTTAAGATCACGGGAGGATATCGACTGAGTTTGTGTTTTAATGATTTAACCCAACTGGGATTAAAACTGAGGCTGATGGAGGGACTATATATATGTGATGAACTGTGGCATTTCAGGTACCGAGTCAGTAAAACGGTGATTGAAACTGAGGAATTTTGCTATTTAGTTCGTCAGCATCATCTTGCAGTTAGCCTGCGACATTTCTGTGATAAGGATACCACGAGTACTTCGTTCAGCCTGAAGGGTACATTAAAGCCTAGACCTCCTTACCCACGCCATCCTTATAATGAAATATGCTTCTAAATTCGTTGTGTGTGAGTGTGTGTGTGCAGCGTGCGTCAGTGATGCGCATGTGTGGGTGTGTGTGTGTGTTCACTGTCAGGTGTTCAAGTGTCGCTGTTCTAAATTTTACGGTAATTTTAATTTTAAACAGATAAATTGTATGCGCTGCGCATTAGAAATACTTTAATTATTGTTCAACTTTCTAGGAACAAGATAGCAGTCGTAAATTCGCCAACGTAACAACCGAACACTCAGTGATACAACTTAACGAACAACATACACTCGTAAACACACATAATTTTATAATATTATACGTCCACTTCAGTGACATGCTGACTGTTACATACACTGAAATATTAACCAGTAGACCCTGACTTTTACTGTCTGGCATTTTAAGTGGGCGTACTGAACTTGAGCCGTTTAAGTTAACCGTCTTAACTTGACCGACATCGTAGCTGAAAAGTGATGTCTCATCCACTGACAGTGACTACCTACAGCACACGTGATCTTCGTGGACACTCAACAAAAACGTTCGTCTTTGGCCTTTCCTACTTCCGGGTTCTCACTTCTCTCTTCTTGACTCCTATACACTTCAGATTTGACTGGACGCTAAAAAGGGAATTCCGCGCAGCAGCGGCTAGCCACCTTCGTCATCATCTGTAACATGTATTCCGTGAACTGACTGAGGTGGAGAGCTATTTTT
>JABMCL010002049.1:2162500-2220000 GCA_018857735.1 Alviniconcha marisindica | reverse complement strand
GTTTGTGTGTGTGTGTGTGTGTGTGTGTGTGTGTGGTGTGTGTGTGTGTGTGCGTGTGTGCGCGCGCGCGCGTGTTTGTGAGTGCGCGAGCGAGTTTTCAATAACGTCGCTCGTTTATCCCAGTCATCCGGCGTGGTTATTTTCAGTGTTGCTTTTCAATTACACTTACAGATAAGACATGCAGGCACACACTATTAGGACACCGTTCTATCGCACAGGTACACACGCACCTGCTGATGTGCTGGTACGCCGGAAGGAACAGGCAAGTAGGGCATGAGTAGGGTAGTGAGGCATGCTATGGTCTGATCTCCCGCAGGACCAACACATGGTTGGTTGGTTGGTTGAGTGTTGCTTTATGTCCACAGAAACCGTAGGCTTATTGGGGACGGGAGCCCAGGACGGCCACCTCGACTTTCACACAGCTACTGAGCTCTGCCAACACCTGTACAGCCAACCATCTACTATCATTATCACTATCATTTATTTTTTATTTTTTATCAAGGGTGTTTGCGTGAGCAGGTAGTTGCCTACAGGTATTCAGATTGAACTTAATCCCTCGCCCACCTGCCAAAACCGTTTTGACGATATTAACATCTATGATCATGTTCCTTTCTCTTCTGATGTGTACAAACTTCTTGGGGGCTGGTGGAGGGGGTGGTGGTGGCAAGAAACGCTTCGGTTCTCCTTTCTCTTCAAAAGTCGTGGTCTGTGGACACCGTCTTGTGACTTTGTTCCTCACAATTAATGAAACATTAAAATGGCTCTCATCGCTGCCCATCTTAATGCATGAGTCATTCTGGTGGTGACAGTGTAGCGATAGGTATATAACCTCCCTCTTCCCCCACCTCCATACTCCCCCCCCCTTCTTCCCGTCCCCAATAAGCCTTAAGGTTTATGTGGACGTTAAGGACCATGTTTACTTATATTATGTGGGGGAGCTACAAGTTTTACACATATATATATATATATGCACACTCCCAGTCATACACACACACACTCACTCACTCATGATGACATCCACACCCACTCATAAACACTTGCCCTCTATACAAGGCTAAAGCATGACACACATACGAACCAGCCCAGATTCTGACGGCAGTTTATTTGTTAAAAATGATCTGACTGCGAGATTGGCAGGTTGTGCATAACAAATCCACCATCAAACAAAGCCCTTTACAATGATTCACTGGAGACAAAATACGTAATGTGTCCATCCTTTCGTATGATATACACACTGGAAATCATAACTTCTTCTCCATCAAAAATTATTCATGTATGTATCAAGAATTTCATGACAACAGTGTCAACAACAACGACAACGAAAAAAGGCAAGAAAGAAAACAGAAACAAAATGAGAAGCGCAATTATGCTTACCTGACTCACATTCAGTCAGACACTGGACAAAAAAACAACACAAAACAATGTTGCAGTTTATGCTTCTGACGCCTGTGATCTTGAAACAAAGTCAAGTGCATCATACAGGGTATGAATGTCCAGGCCACAAGTAATGTTTGGAAAACCTCGCTTAAACAGTGTCTAAGAAAGTAAGTCTGAAAGATCTTGCTGAAACAGCGTCTCAGAAAAAAATCAATGCTAAAGTTCTGTCGCAACAGAAAACATGCCGATTATCTCCCCTGAATACTGGGGAAAGTGAAAAATACGGGCAAAATCGGGATCTAGACAATGTAATTATCAATCCTACGAAGTTGGAACTTCATCAGATAATAACATAAGGTTTTTAGTACAAACTGCTCAACACCACACTGTGACCCTGAAATACGGTCACGGTCACTGAGTCAGTGAATGTGGTCTGAACAAGTAAAATGCTCAATGAGTTTGCAAAGTAGCGACGCAAATACTATCACGCAAATTTTGACATTCATCATTTCTGTAGCGCCTGAGAAAACTGCCTACGTTAACATTTGTGACACACCACACGTGCAACCAGATGGGCATTTGGCCAAACACTGATCATTGCATATGCTCACATTTTTAGTCACACACACACATTTTGAGAACTGAATATAGAAGATGCTTGCCAGGCATTTTCCAACTTCACTCGCTCACCATGAGTGACTGCGCTCATCACTCACAGACAAATGGTTTGTTCACACGCATGAGGTGGCCAGACAAGGGGTAGTATTCTCGTAAGCAGACAGGCATTTTCACACTTCAATGGCTCATCGTGTGTGACTTAAGTTCATCCTTTTTAAGAGGCGAATGGCTTGTTCACATGCAGCAAGTGGACAGACAAGAGGTACGCAGACCTGCACATTGCTGGGAAATGAATACTTCCCTTTCTGGAAAAAACACTCGGGGGGAGGAGATGGGGGGTGGTTGAACAAAGCAAGGAAAATCACATTTTTAGGTGACGGGCCAGCAGCATTCCATCCAATTCAATCTCAGATCGCTTCACATAATTGATCTTTTTCACATATTCAAAAACAAGCTTTTACAAGAGAGAGAGAGAGAGAGAGAGTAGAGAGAGAGAGAGAGAGAGAGAGAGAGAGGGGGAGAGGGAGAAGGGAATGAGAGGAAGAAGTTGTGAAGGCACACCTAACACCTTTCACAAACAAACAAAAAAGCAACAAAGTTGTCATCATTACAATTATTGGCATTTAACATAAACTGAACGTACTGGCAACAAGAGCAATACTAATAATTATGACAGTAATTATAAGAAGAAAAGGTAATGTGTCTATGCCACAGACAAAAAAAGGAAAGAGTCAAAGACTTGTGACAACTTTCCATAGAACAAACACGAAAGATAACAATAAGAATAGATCAGTATTTCTATCGCGCCGTGTCACTGATTGAAACAGCCTCACAGTGCTTGCTAAGGAAAGCTAAGAAAAATTAACAAAATGCAATGAATACTGAAAGAAAGGTGGGGTGAGGTGAAATGTTTCATGACTCCAAACACTGCCTGAAAAAACAAACAAAAAAAACTGCAAACAAACAGGTAGTAGCCAGGAAGTGGGGCTTAAATGGGAAGTGGGATAAATCATTTCATAAAATACAAAAAACACAACACAGTTACACACACAGACACACACAAAAGCACTGCAATTCAATCATGTTTTTTTCTTAGAATAAATGGGGTCCATGTAACATTGAGAGAGAGAGAGAGAGAGAGAGAGAGAGAGAGAGAGAGAGAGAGAGAGAGAGAGAGAGAGAAATAAGTTTGGTGTTTTACGCCCAGTCAACCGGTTGGTTATATCAGGAGAGAGAGAGAGAGAGAGAGAGAGAGAGAGAGAGAGAGAGAGAGAGAGAGAGAGAGAGAGAATGGTGGCATAGCCTTCAACTCTGTCATCAGATCACTGCTGTCTGAAATGCTGGGTACCTAAGTTGGTCACAAGCAATGCCAGTTTTGCCTTTGCCTGCTGGACCCAGCTTGAGCACTGCAAGCTCGGCTCATGCACTGAACAGTCTCTGGTGAAATCAAACCAACTGCGTTCCCCCCCCCCCCCCCCACCAATGTCTGGATGAGTCATTTTCCACTCAAATGAAATGACAGTTATTCGTTAGGACATTTTACCAACATATCATACACATTAACAACAACAAAAAAGAGAAAAAAGAGAGATTTTTTCTTTAACCCCCCCACCAAAACCATGCTGTTGAGTGTGTTCTGACCACATAAATGCATGCCAAACAGAGTATATGACCCCTGGTCACATAAACAATTGATTTTTTTTTTCTCCAAGAAGAAGAACGGGTGAAGCTAAATGTAAAACTGTACAGAGAATGAGTCCAACACTTGGGCCTGTGCAATTATGACAAAGCCACAGACCTTCCTTTTCCACAGTCTGATCATCCTGTCTTCTACAACTGATAACTGAAAGCATCAGCATCTGATGTGATACTCAACATGTAGTCACTCGCAACAGCTGTACCAAGGAGAAACAAAATCCACTGCATCACGTCTGATTCATTTATCATGACAAGCATCGTTTAGTTTCTGAGCAGAATTGGCATCAAGTAAAGTTCAAAGAACCAGGAAGGCAGAGATCAGAATTCCCAGCAGCAGGTGGAGCACACAGGGCTATATTCCAGTCCACTCATGGCTTACAGAGGGAGCATTTGACAGCTCAGGATTCTCAGTAGAGGGACCTTAATTTCTGCTGGGGAAAGGTCCGGTAACATTCACCTGAAGGTAAATCCTCTTAGTACAGAAGCAGGCTATTGTCTGCGAGAGCCTACTTCACGAACAATAGACACCTGCGGGAACAAAAACAAACAGCGACGCTGTTGATACAAATCCCCACAGACCCCTGAACACATCCCTCAGCAAGGGTGCTGCCCGACGTGTGGCCTCAAGGGGCAGGGCTCTTGCCAAGACTTGGAGAAGACCGTGGACTTACTCCGGGTGCGTCGGATTCACAATTAGCATGACCACAGAGATTTGAATGCAGAAGGACACAGCTTTTCCTTCTTCGTGTTGCTGCATGTAAATTCTGGCGTGGTTTTGGCGGTCATATGGCTGGAAACTTTTTTTTATTTTGCCCACTATGCATTTATACATTTTTGTGCATCTTTTGGTTTCAGGCTTTGTGCCTTAGATTTGGCTAGGGATCATGCGGCACAGAAATGTGCATTATTATCATGTTAGATGCAGCTTTGGGAGAATCCAAAGATTCAGCAAAATGGGCATAGAGAGGCGGGAAGACTACGGGAAGTGGAGAGCAGCGCTCTACTGTGACGAAGTCAGCTGAACACTTATGCTTTGAGCTGAAGGGCAGGCGCTTTACAAATGTTCATTATTACCACTGTACAACTGAAATTTGTAAAACAGTAATATCACAGCGACAGAAACAGATGTCCAAAAAGATCTCTCACTGCATTTGCTGAAACAAATGAAGCACTGGTATCAACTACCAAAAAATGCAGAGAACAGAAATAACAAGGCCTAAGAACGTAAACACAGGCACAAATAATATGCTGCTCTACTATTGCTGCTCTGTGGCTCCCATTTTCCCAGCCTATTTCAAAGGCACACATGATGTAATGTCATGACAGGTTGCTTTTGCGATAGGCAGAACAAGGCGCAGAGGCTTGCAAGCCACATGCATGTTGACAACATGTGAGCTGTGCAACTTCACCATCCTAAGAAACAGAGAGAGAGAGAGAGAGAGAGAGAGAGAGAGAGAGAGAGAGAGAGAGAGAGAGAGAGAGAGAGAGAAAGCCTTGCACTGCCCTTGTTGTATCCTGGTTAAAGCAATGTGCACCTCTAGGAATGGTTGTGCTGACTCCCATTTTTTCTCTCTCTCGCCATGACAGGCAAAAATAAACACATGCTATTGGACACTTTTACCCATTAACATGTAAAAACAGAGCCCGGTCAAACAGACACATCAACTCAAAGTTAATCTTGTTTCAGGTTTTTCTTTTCTTCTCATTCTTGTTTTATATTTTTTCTTTCTCAAAGTTAATCTGTTGCAAATCTGCGGGTATCAACACTGAAGCATTGTTTTGTAGCTTGAAAAAAGGGGGTTACCCCGAAAACTTGCATGTCATGTTTTCTCAAAATAAATAGCACTTTTTTCAACCTTTTATGTTTGGATCTGGTTCCCAGCAGTTCAGCAACCAATAACTTAAGTACGTTCAATCACAGTGAAAAGAATCCCTTGACAACAGAATGAATAACGAGGAAAGTGTAACGCTTGAGTGACTCTCATTCAAATAAATTAATAACAGCACATAATGGCCACAAAAAAATTAAAAATTAAATAATATAGATAAACAATAAGGGAGACAATCATAAATGAATTGCCTTTAGCAGTGATGACTCTAATCACACACAGAACAACAACATGAAAACCCCATCACAATAACACCAAAAGAAGGGATCAGATTGGATAGGTCAGCAAAGACCTCTGGTGCAAGCACACTCACATTTTCTGGTCACCAATGACATCTAGTCTCTGAGATTTGTATGAAGTTTGACCAAACACTAACAATGAACAATACTGGGTCTGTTTTCCCCCTCCCTTTTTTTTGCACAAAAAAACACACACACCATTTGCCCATTTGTCAGCAATATTCTCAATTAGACAAGAATTAGAAACTTCAACTGTCACTATACTGTTTCTGATGATGTTGTCACTTAAACTTCAATCACTGACAGTGGAAAGATTATGTCTGTGTACAACTCGACAAACACTATCATCATGCTTAGTTTGAAAGATATTAAATTAAGTAATGTTAAAGCTTTTGTTGAATCCAGAAATATATCACCCTAAAGTCTCAACCAAAGTGATGAAAAGCAGTAGGTACATAATTCTGTCCATGTATGGAACAACAATATAAAACGTTAACTTCACTGGATAAGAGCTTACTTATGGGAAATATAAACTCCCAGTTTGACTTTTTCACTGCCCCTGTGACCATATGAGGTCAAGGTCATCAAGACTTGTACGAGGAGGCAGAGCTCAGTGTAGGTTACAATCAGGCTAAGTTTGAAAAACATATACCGAGTTAAAAAAAGAAAAGCATTTATAGTCTGAACCATATACAGAGTAAATAAAAAACTAAACTAAACTCAGTTACAGTCTGAATCTGATTAGATAGAATTTACCAAGAAATATGGCCATCAGTTTCAATGGTTTGCCCCTCGCTATCGCCCTGATGTAACCACACTGGTTGACTGGGCGTAAAACACCAATTTACTTATTTGTTCCTTGCTGGGACTAAACCAATGTCACTGAACGTGGCATCAACGTGTCAAGCTCAGTAATTACTACAGCGGAGCCTCTGAAGGAAGACCACCTGTCTTTAGATGGCCATCTTTCTGAAACACTTCCCCTCATATGTTCAATGTAAAATGAATCCCCTCGCCCAAGACTACATGCCTCTTTTAAGACAACACTGTCTTAGGCTGGCTTTGCATCACAGGTGCCACAGTGCCAGCATGCAAAGTCTGGCGATGACGACAGCTGCAGTGTCCAGAAAATGTCCACCTTCACATTTTGGATGCAGAGAGGCCGAAAGTTGGCCCGAAGCTGATCATGACACAGACTCGCCGCTTTTCATGGGAGTCGGGAACATAGCAAAACTGCAGGAAGAGCTTGACAGAATACAATGTACAGTTCTTTCTTTATTATTCTGCATCGCTTTGACTAAAACAAGACGTTAACCCAGTGTCCCTCATAACCTGCGCGTGCAGACTGACCCCAAAGCTTTTCTCCTTTTCCTGTTTGCTGCCAACCACACTAAAAAAACATTAGAAAATTAATAATGACCTTTTTTGAAATCACAACACAGAGAAGAGAAAAGGAAGAAAACAAGAGAATTTGACCTGTTGACCGTGTGTTTTTTCCAGGTATTTCATGAACTGGTCCATGAAGGAGTGAACATAACTGTGATGACAATTCAGTTTGAGAGACAGAGGAAGGCGGGGTGATGGGGACGACCTTTTTCTTCCGGCCACAAGAGGACTAAAACTACACATAAATTTCTGTCCCAGTTGAAAACAAGTACTTTCACACAGCCACCATAAAGCATAAAATGGGTACGCAACAATACCACAAGCGAGATTTCAGCTAAAACACAACTTAAAACACCAGACTGTTCAATCCCAATGACAGAGAGAGAGGGGTGGGGGCAGGGGCGCTGGCCCAACAGTGGTGGGAAAGGGGGGGGGAGGGGAAGGGAGGAGAGAGAGAGAGAGAGAGAGAGAGAGAGAGAGAGAGAGAGAGAGAGCGAGAGAGATAGAAGATGGTAGGTAAAAGTGTTTGATTGCTAAAGAAAGAAGTGGAGAAGAAACAGTGTCAGAAAGAGATGGGAGAAAAAAGCAGCACCTGAGTTTGACTCTCTGAGAGATAGAGAGAGTGTTAGTTTCTGGATTTTAACATCCCACCAACCACACAAAATCTCCATAGAACACTCTAATTGTCTGACTCCTCCAGGAAGAGACAAATATGTTGAAGAAGAAGAAAATAAAAAAAAGGACAAAGGAGAAAAATTAATGTATCTGTATTGAATGTGGACAGGGGCAGAAGCTACACCAAACAGAGCACAGAGATTTTTTTTTTTTTTTAAATGTACAGTATGAATTCTAAGGGACATGTGGATCATGACTACCAATAACATCAAATAAATAAACAGAAAAAAAAAGAAAACATAAGAAAAGATAAAAAGCCACAGCTACGCAAGCAGACACTGACAAAGAAGAAGAAGAAAATGAGCGGCACTGACATAAACAGAAAGTGTTACAGTTTCAACCATCTCCACATCAGTCACATCATTATCATTGTCATCATCATTATCACCATTCCCCTGCCGTGGAGCACCTCCCCTCCCCCTGTTACTGATGCTGGAAGCGGGAGGCCAGGTGCGGGGAGGGGGAGGGGGAGGAGGAGGGGGAGGACAGGGGTGACGCCCCATGCTGCTGTCGCATGTGCTGGAAGCGCCGTTTCAGATTCTCCCGCAGCTCCATCCGCTTCTGTTGGAGGGTGCTGCGATTGGCTTGGAACATACGAATGTCTTCTTCCGAGATGCCACAGTCCCCATCCTCGTCTTCGTCGTCTTCACATGATAATGCACTCTGCTGAAGAAAAAAATGGACACAACAATAACACTGGCTCAACATTTTGTGTGCGAGGCTAAGTAACCATCCCCCCCCCCCCCCCCCCCCTTCCGAACACAAATTCTATTAATAAATGACCCAAAAAATCCACAAGTAATATGACCAGAAAACGCATCTCTCCAGTGTTAGGGGATAATTCGTTCTCTGTCCTGCACTGTGGAAATAAATTAAGTGTTTATCAGCTTATGCCAGTGCCCCAACAAACAGGCCCGCTGTTCTGGGTCAAGGCACTGGGAGAGGAAGGAGCCTTTCTGCAACTGTACACTGAAACAGAGACAGCTAGAACTGTTGATGAACTCAGCGGCTACTGACATGGTCATTTTGTGGGCATCTTATTGTCTGTAACTAAACCGCTGGGGCTAAAGCAAAATGTTGTGTGGTGTTGAGCACTCCATGTCAGGACTGTTTTTAGTTAGTCACTTTCCTGACATGACAAACTCAATACTGACACCCCTGAAGTTGAAGTGTAGCTGCCAGATCGGTGGGTAACGCTACATTTGTCATCTATATATTATATATAGGTTATATGTCAGCATGTACAGGTGTGGCGAAACAGTTGCATACAATACCTTCTCACCCAACATCTTGGGTGAACCTCAGGTGACAAACACTAATGAAGTACATATTCTCTGATTTGCTAACATGTAATAAAACAGCAACCAGTCCCTTGCTGCAGCTGCATTTGACAATGCAAGTGACTGGACAAGCCACTGCTACTCAACACAGAAAAATGATCCTCTTCACAATCAGTGCATGAAGTTTTTGAGTTTCATACACGTATACATAAAATTCCAATGCAGCCAAGACCCTAAACTGAGCACAAAGTAAAGGAATGGCATGGGGGCACTTACCGCCAACATGTCTTGCAAGGTGCTCATGGTTTTTGCAGGGTTACAGGCATGCTGACTTTCACTTGCATAGGGATATGTCGGGTTCATCTGAAAGGGTTGGGAGAAAAATCAGCATCACCATGCAGGAATAAAAAAAATGGGTTCAAGAGTCACGTCCAACACAGAACACAAAACCATAGAAGTCTCCATCATTATTAATAGTCTGCTAAAGAGCAGCAGTGCCCATGATGTTTCTTAGCTTGGGATGCCCTTCAAACTTTCACATGGGCTGCAAAGCACTGGCAAACTGTGGCCATTATGACATAATCATAATAATAACAGGGGGGGTCTTAGAGCACCCTTTAACAAATGAACCCTAGGCGTAAACATTTTATACTCTACTTAAAAACAAGAAAATGACATCAGAACACACAATATTAACATACACAACTTTATCATCAAACATGGTTCCCCCCCCCAATACAGAGACACATGCGTGCACACACACACGTTTACTTGAAGCAGGCTGGAAACAGCTGGAAGTGACAGAGAAAAGGTGAATCTTGAGCTGTGGTTTGAAGGAAGATAAAGCCTGAGCGTGTCGCACAGAGAAAGGGTGACTTCCAGACAGAGGGACCAACGAAAGAAATGACATTCAATTAATTCCAGCAGTCACGTGCACATGCAATTCAAGCAGTCACTTCTTACCTGATGCAAGGCTGTGAATTTTCTCTCTGGTGACCCCCCTGCAGATCGACACTCAGAACAACTCAACTCTCCTGCCAATGGACACTCCTCACCTGTGAACCAGCAAACAGTTCATTTCTTATTGTTACAGTGAAGAAGTCACGCAGCAGCATCACTATTCTGAGTGGTGACAGTTTGTAAATGTGTGTATTAGAGGACAACTGAAAGCAACAACAACAAAAAACACTGTCACACAGTTCACACAAAAAACAACAATACTTCACTGGAATGCTGAACAAGGAATGCTTTTCTCTCCACCCTCTTCCACACACACACAATGACATAGATAAACCTGCAGACACACACATACACAATAACACAGATAAACCTGAACACATACACAAACACTGACATGGACAAACCTACAAACACACAGTGACATGGACACACCTACAAACACAATGACATGGACAAACTTACAAACAGGCATAAAACTACACACACACATAGTGACATGGACACACCTACAAACTTAATGACATGGACAAACCTACACACACACACATACACAGAGTGACATGAACACATATACATGCACAAACAATGACATGGACAAACCTACAAAGACACACAAACACAGTGACATGCACAGACCCACACACACACACACAGTGACGGGGACAAAGCTACATCCATATATATATATACAACACAAAGTCACATCCACACCAAACTACCCTTCGGTGACATGGACACACACAGTGACATGGACACACCTACAAACACAATGACATGGACAAACCTACACACACACACACAGTGTGACATGAACACATACACACACACAAACAATGACACGGACAAACCTACAAAGACACACACATACAAACACAGTAACAGGCACAGACCTACACACACACACAGTGACATGGACAAAGCTACAACATCCACATACAACAACACAAGCTCACCTCCACACCAAACTGCCCTTCACCACCTGCACACACTGTCAAAACAGAGAACAGCACTCAAACACAACAGACAGCCCACACTACTGCCAGGGCCACTGACCTTCATGCATGCACAAGCCGTCAGAACATATGTCAGATCCCTCGTTGGAACTGGGCGTGCTACAGTTGTCACAACCTTCCAGCTCACTCCCGTACCCGCAGTCATTGTTCCGACACTGAGAAGAAGGGGAGACGCTGCACAAGGCGCCGGCGCTCTCCCGGCTACAAGAGTGGCTGGTCACGTCAGCACAGTGGAGATGGTGGTGATGGTGGTGGTGGTGGTTGTGAGGGAAGGAGTGATTGCAGCCCGGAGTGTCGTTGTTGTTGTTGGTGACGGGGGATGGGGGGCAGTGGCTGCTGTGGTTATCACATTGAGCCAGGTTGGATGTCTCCAGCGGTTTGGTGACGATTGAGATGGATGAACACTGCCCGCACAAAATTAGACTCTGCATAACCCATTAAATCTGAAAGACCCTGTCTAACCTGTTATAGTGAAGTCCAAGCATCAGCACACCTGGCTGCCAATGCTGGGTCGCTAACTCCCACAGGACTAAACATGCACTTGCCCCATTCTTAACCACAAAACCAAATTTTACCCTTCAGGGAAGCTGCGAGATGGTTTTGTTTATAAATTAACTTGGAAAAACCCATATGTGCATAAAAGATTAAAACAAATGACTGCACCCCCCCTCCCCCTGTAAAGCCATTTAACAAGCAAGGAACCGTGCTGATCTCGCACACTACATGTTGCTAGTAAAGAGAAAAAGCCCTGATGAATTGCCTTCCCACAGCCAATGCCATCTGCAACAGTCACACTCCAGCCATATGTATGTATACTTTTTGTTACCTTCTGTCACAGTGAAGGGGGGGGAGGGGGGTGTTGCCATAACAACATATAGATCCCCTTCAGTTTAAACTGTTAAAAGGTTTTTTTCAATAGCCAGCATGGGGTCTGCAGCAATATCTCCTATGCTTACCCCCTCCCCCGACCTAATTTCTGTCTGACCTGAGTGCAACTCAGTGGATCACACCTTAAAGCCTGAAACACCAGAGGACATGTAAGCCTCCTCATCTCATTGTTCCAGCACAGAGAACTGGAGCAAGAAGACTTTGGCGGTGACCATGCTGGGGCCTCGTTGGTGGCGGTGCAGCCAAAGCTGTTAGTGTTACAGCCCCTTGTGATGCTTGGGAAACCAATAGACACCACCCCCTCCCCCCACCACCAATCTGCCCCCCCTCCTCCTGTAAACCACCCTGCACTCCATGACTGACCTCACAATGGCTAGCTTCCTGCTCAGTCTGATGGGCCTGGTTCTCTCGCTCGCTTTTGGCCAGGGCCTTCTTGCGCTTCTTTTTCTGACGCTTCAGCTCCTTGCGCTGCTCCTTGATGCGCTCCTCCTCCTCAATCTCCTCACACATGCGTTCCAGATTGGTCACGCCCTGCTTACGCTCCACCGCACACTGACAACAACACCACCCTACGTTATTTCAGCACAGTGAGGCGTCCTCAGCGTAACACACCAAAACTGAGAAGAAAAAACAACAACTATCGTTCCCTTCAAACCTTTTAACCCAATTTGTTTTAACGTCTCTCACAAACTTTAAAGACCGTTTTCTTCAAAATTCATGGATCAGTTTTGATAGATTACTCACCTATTCCACTTTAATCCACCCCATGTGATGCATGTATGCTCTTCTCTTCACATCAGATTATTGCCATTTCGTGACTATAATTTAAATGTATTAATAAACAGCCAAGGTAAGGCGCTGTCTAGCTAGATGTGATCAAAATCAGCACACAAGGGAGCTAATTAGCGCTCGAAAGACGTCACACAAACACAGCAATAACAAAGACCTGAGTTGCCTGCAGTAACTCTCACCTGACATGCAAGTAAATATAAGGTACATAAACTCCACCACAGGTATGTCAAAGCTAACTGGGTAATCAATGACTTGCAAGTATTTCAGGAAAAGCTCAAAGACCTCAGCTGAATGATTCACTTCTTACCCACTGTTAAAGCCATGATATTCCCCCCCCCCCCCCTCCCCCCCAACTTTCAAAGACTGTTGGAACCCTGTGAAAAAGGGCGGCCACAGAGCCTGTGTTCTGCTGACAAAGGTCTCTGCCACTCTGCTGCACAAACTTACACTACAGCGCTCTTTTCAGGCCACTGACCTCAAAGTTTTTCTTCAGCGTTTCCACGCCCAGGCAAAAGAGGAGCCGCCACGTCTGCTCCTCTTGCCGCAGTTTCTGGCCAATCTTGTGCAGACGTTCGTAGATGTGGATGCCCAGGCAGGTCAACACCTCCTCCTGGGCAATGTCCAGCGTCTTGGCGTGGCGGTCGCGGCGGTTCCTGGCCAAAATCAAAACAAAAAGGGCTGGTGCTTGATTTACCTCCCTTACTTTTAGAACATGAATCCAAGCTTTGGTAGACTGCATATAATGGGCTTTCCAAAATGTTAGACACTTGTTAGACACTTGTCTTGAACTGGACAAGAGAAGAGGAAAAGTACAGAAAAAAAGAGGAAAGGCCGCCCAAGTCGCTCCTCTCAACAAGGTTCTCTCTACAGCTACCTTTTTTGTGTTTGCTGTACCTTCATGTACCTATTTCATGACCATGAAAGCGGGAAACCCTGGGGAAGTAAATATCACTTGCTCAGACACTAGACTCGCTGAAACTGAGAGACTAAGAGTAAGAGCCCCACACGTCCCTGCAAAACCAGTGTCTGTTTGTTAATTTTGTATTTCTACTGCTAGAATCTAAACATTTCCACAGGTTCTGGTATAGTTACAAAGTTTTATTCTGATAAACATCACACAGGTTACCCCCAGTTTTCTCCGTCTTTAAGAAATCAATCATACATTCCATCAGCTGGATAAACTACAGATACTTGTAGGTGTAAAACAGTTAGAGCAATACTTGCACATCATTCATCCAAACGTAGTACAGGCAAGCTCTAAACTTTCTTTGAGAACATTCCTTGATGCATCCACGTTACTTCCAATTCTAGGATTGTGACATATGCTGCCGCAACAGGTGGTTTAACTGCTGATCTGGCTGGTAACACTGTACATGTAATGTATGTAATGAAGCACATACAGGTGTGGAGTAACAGTTGTACATGCCATCTTCTCACACAATACTGGGTGAACCTCAGGGTTTTAGCGAAGGATTGTTAACAAATGACAACAGCTGCAGATTACTTTGCTTGGTGGCACTCAACACGTTGGACTTTAACAAGGTAAAGTTCAGGCCAGCTGAAAATCTCCCCCTCCCCCCCCCCCCCCCTCTCTTCCACCCCTGCTTACTACAGCAATGGGCACAAAATGTTTAACATACAAGCCTTAAAAAAAAGATGCTCATCACACCAGAATATAGTAAGAGCTAAAACTGAAGCTATCACCACTTTAAAAACAAAAAAGTGAAAAACAACCCCACTTTACTATTTTTAACCCACTTGGCCCCAGACCAGCCACTGCCCTTTTGCTACGAAATCCCTTGTGAAGGGAAGTAACTGTGTCAAAGGATCCCAGTATACAACTTTAAAAATCAATAATAAACACCAAACAAAAGTTTCAGCTCACTTCGTATTTTTCCCAGTTTGCGAATAGTGTTCTTGTATATCCAACAGGTTTTGATTTTTTTCACAAAAAATAAAAGCATAAAAAAAAAGAAATCCCAAGTCAGAAATGTCTGCATCTCAATGTCAGGTTTTGGGGGGCTAGGGTAACCGACTTTGCAAAATGTCCAGTTTGAATCTCCAAAGATGAAGCTCCGTGAGTTTGTTAGGTTGCCCATGGTAAGCGGCTGAGCCAAATTTGCAGTTCAAATCTCAAAGGATGAAGCTCCAAGGCCATTGCTAACAGTAGGGCTTTTGTTTATTTTCGGCCATCCACCTCGCAACTTTGAAAATTCTCAGCGTCTCTCAAACTTCGAACAAACGACATCCCCGGAAGTAGTAAACAATAGTGGAAACGAGGCTACAATTCTCGTGAGAATCCCATTCCTATTTGCATAAGCCGAGATGCTAGTATGGAGTGTTTGCTAGCCGGCCACTACTGGGCGGTCTGAGGTTTTGCAGTAAAGAAAAAGAGCAGGCGGTAACGGGCGGTCTGGGGCCAAGTGGGTTAAGGAAACAAATGTCCCCATAGAGTATCTGAATCAGTTTCCAAGAGGAAAAATTCTGTGACAGTATTGTTACCCACACTTCTGACTGATTCTGATTGTTGGTTTATTAAGAGAGTTGGCATAGCAAATTCCACAGCAAGCGCAGCAGCAACTCACATGCCAGTCAGCTCCGGCTCAGCCATGTTGATGAGAATTTTAATGTATTTGTCATCCTCTGTCACGTGGATGTGCCGGTTGCCGTCCTTGTTGCACGTCCGCAGCTTCTCGAAGAGGCGCACACAATAGCCCTTCTCTGACTGGCTGTCGTGCTCACCAATCAGAATGTTGTAGGCCAGCATCACTTTCGCACGACATTCAGTGCAGAACCTGTCAAAAGAAGGCCAGTGTGTTTGGTCAGCTGAGCATGGCTCACTGCAACTGTATAACTCAGGATTTACGGGTCTGGCATAACAACCAAACACCACTTTACAGAAGGGATTTCTGCAGTATGAACATAGCTAAACAATAATAATAATAATAATAGATAACTTTTGTATAGTGCTATTCTCTGGTGTACCCAAACTCACTGCGCTTTACAACATTCTCCAACATTTTCTAAGTTTCACAAACATAATACATATAATTATGACAACTAACAATGTATAATATACAAGTACATGTGCCATATGAGAAACAGCAATATATAAAGAAAATGAATCATTATATTACTACCTACCCATAATTCCATCTCTCCCAGTCACCACCCCTGTGGACATTTAAGCTTTCGTGAGAATGACGTCAAAATCCAAACCTGACACTGGGACTAAGCCGCACTTCCCCCAAGTAACTGTACCAAATGTGTAAGGCAAGGTAAACAATCTGACAAGGCCAGCTCAGCCAGAGGCATGAACAGTACGGCTACAACGGGGGCCCAGTCCAAGAGCAGTACCAACCTGTGCTTGGTCAGGTAGGACGAGAGGGTCTCCTCAAACTTGGGGCAGCTGATGGTCAGCACGGCCGCCTGGCAGTCCTGGCTCATCTGATCCCACACTTCTGACCAGCAGCTGAACACACCGCATAACATACGCTAGCAATGACAGCCCGTAATAATCCCTACATCAGCAAATGAGGTGGCACATCTTTCCAAATCAGTAAACATAACATGTTAACAGCAACAGTACATAATAATCACTACACACACTAACAGTGACAGTCTGTAATAATCACTACATCAGCATGTGAGGTAGCACATCTCTTCAAATCAATAAACATAACACGCTAACAGCAACAGTCCATAATAAACACGACATCAGCACACAGAGTGGCACATCTATCCAAATCTATTAACGCAACACGCTAACAGCATCAGTTCATAATAATCACTACATCTGCATTTGGAGTGGCACATCTATCCAAATCTATGACATCAGATGCATGTTCAGAGCACTCTCCGCACAACATGCTACACCACATTATGCAGGTCACGCAGCACGGCTTTTCCCAATGACCATCCACCTGCCTTGAAGGTCATTGCTGCTTGTGGAGCTTCTCCTTGTGTGTGTGTGGGAGGGTGGGAGGGAACCAGTGACCAGCAGTACTTACCTGGGGGTCTTCACTTTGTGAGTGTCCAGGGAATGGAGGTTGCACCTCTTCTTGCTCTTCCCCTTGGTGATCGTCTCCAACACCGTGCTGTGCTTGGGCCTGCAAGAGCAACACAATATCCATGGATACCATTACAACCCAAGCCAACCAACGGCATGTGGAGTTAACCAGTGTACAAACCCCCACGAGACAAAGCAACTGGGCACATCACAATGACTTCTTTACACAAACTTGTTTGAAGTTGAGAAAACTGAAAACAGAGGAAAGTGTTCTGTCATCTGAGCTTACTCTGTCTGAGCTTACTAAAGCAAACTCTCAAGGGAGTTCTTCGTAAGATAGTACTGATGTATGTTCCAGACTGAAAGTTTAGTGATGGTGCAAACCTACTCCATGGGTAAATCACTAAACGCCAAAGTCAAAAAGACAATTTGATTTGGGGCATATTTATTACCTGAGACCAGTCCAGTATCATTCATATAATGCATGAAAAAGACTTATCAGGTAAAACTAAAATCTCTACCATGATATATAGTTCTGAAAGATTCAACATCATGAGAATCTCCAAAGCATGTATAACGATTAACACAAACTGACAAAAATGCCAGTGTCAAAACACCTGGCCTGGTGTGCACACAAAGATACTAACTCTGCAGGCACCTTGGATGGGTGAACAATGAGAGGATCTAACACTGTAACAGACATGACAGCTCAGTTGGTAGCTCTAGACCAAGAGAGTTGGACTGAAAAAGTCAGGCACAATGCTGATGCAGGCAGGTTCCCTGGTGCAGCAAGGCATTTTCTCCAGGTCCACTTTCGCTATTTTCAGTGCACTCTTATACTGTTGCACAGCCCTTATGCGCAATTGCATGCATCAATATCTGTGCACATCTTAAAAATCCCCCAAACTGGTAGTTTACATTATAATTTTATATGGACACACAAAACATACTGTCCACACTGACAGTGATACTAATAAGAATGGACAGCACAGCATGCTCTTGTGGCTAAATGGGATTAATGAAGTACTGTACATGTAATCCATACCAACATTCTTTTATACACTGGACATAAAGACACCACAGTCACGAGCAGAAAAGGAGCCTACATTTCATTTTTCACCATTTAACTGTTGTTTGAGCCTTGTTCTGTCTGTTGATAAAAAGGCTTACCCTGAAAATGTGCATTTTGTGAGGTGTCACATTAAATAAGCATTCTTTCTAACCTTTCATGCATTTGAATTTTGTTTTAGACTGCTAGCAGTCAACCTTGTTTCAGAGTATTTTTCTCTCTCCATCCAATTTTGACTTACCCATGGATGTAGAAGAGACAGTAGAGAGACCTGGGCTCACAAATGTCGGCCTTGATGGACAGCTCAGAGTGTGTGGTGACCACCAGTGGTTCCAGTGTAGGGTAACCTGTGTTCACCAACTCCAGGAACAAGTGCTCCACACTGAACACAACCAATGCAGCATGTCAAAACAGGCTTTTTACTGGCAAGTGAGACAAGAGGCTTACCTCAAAATGTAACTGAAATTCCCAATGGCATCATAAGTACATGTATGTATAAAACTTTGCATACATTTGAAAGGGAAACAGTTCTAACCAAAGATGCAAGTTAATGTCGGTCTGAATTCTTGACATGGTTGTTCTTTCAAAAGTATAAACAAGTACTTTTTAGTTCCAAATCTGAGCTCCTCATCAACGAGCAGCCATGCTTACTTGCTCTTTATGAATGAAGAGCAGAAAAGGCTGGTTCATACGATACTTTTGCCGCACATACTGGGCTTGTTTAGGATGTCACTGATACTGAGTGATAAGGATAGTAGTACTAGTAGTAATTGGATTTTAATGTCCTGTCAACCACACAGGGTCACCTCAGGACAGTCAAACTCAGGTAATAGCATTAGCAAACATACATTTCTGAACTCTTCTCACATATATTATATATCAACCCTCTGTCAAGCCAATCTACAAAACCAGTCACTTCGCAAACATAAAACATACATACACAAACATCAGACACAAATTTTCGAAGAGTAAGTCTCTTCAATATTACCCCTGTTAAAAGAGCACATAAGGCTAGGACATGCAGGTATCGATGACCATTTCGTCTAATTTATCGATACAAGGTTAAAGAAAAATATAAAAAAGGAATGGACAGACACAATATAAAATAAAAAAATGTTACATAAATGCATAATGGCAAATACCAGTGCCATATATGGCAGCAAGCTGCATATACCACCTACCAACTATCATCTCCTAGCTGCTCAACAAGAGCCACACCCCAAAAGCCTAACCCTTAACGAAAAATGAGTTTTCTGGAAAATAATCAGGAGAATGGACCATTAGCAGAAAAATGACAAGACAGAAAGATCAAGAGGACTTGGCAGAAAAAAACAAGAGAGGAGATAGGAAAGGGGAATCAAATGACAGCCCTGAGATTCCAGACAGGAGGATGACATCAGACAACCCTGGCCTCCTTCGGGGTGGGGGGTGGGGGTGGGGGTGTGTGTGATAAGGATGCTGGACATAAAATGGCAGTACACAAGGTCATGTTTTCACGACTTTCAAATATTGTTTTTTAACAAAGAGGACAAGAAAACAAGTGACAAAATAACAAGCAAAGGAAGTGAAACATATTTCTTTAGTTCTTTGGAAAATCCCTTGTAAACTGCGGTTTACTCTGTGAACAAGCCTCACAGTCATATTCAGCGACAGACACCATCACAAAAGCTCATTTCACATTTGGTAAAATTTTCTGTCACCAAAGAACCCGCAAAAACACTGCCTGCAAAAGACTTTTTCATGTGTTTGTTGACACCTACATCTTGACACCTCTCCTGCCACTAGTGCCAGAAAATGGATGCTCCACACATACTTGAGCAAGAAAAACTATCACATTCATTAGGAAAACTTGGATTGAGGAATACACCGCGGTGAACTTTTTCTTCCTTCTTTTCTTGTTGTCAGCTTTTCAAAAAGGGAAAAATACTATACAGTATACTACACATAGTAATACTAATAGTCAATTTTTTTTTTTTAAATCTGGGAAAATCTGGGGTGGAAGCTATGCAAGTGTGAAAGTACTGATACATTAGATTTAGAACAGGTGTATACATTATTTTATGTATAGCATGTACACAAGGTGTGCATTATACTGGTAATTTCTGGAATTTTACCAGTTAAGACCAGCTATTTGTTTTATTACATACCAGAAAGAAAAAAAATCAGCAGTTGGTCAGACATACTGGCTGTTAAGTGTTATTTTGTTTGACTGGTTCTCCAAAAACAACCAAAAAATGCAGCACAGTGAGACTGAGAGAGAGTGTGTGTGCATGTGTGTGTGTGTGTGTCAGAGTGTACGTGTCACTGTCTGTGTGCATGTTGTGCGCGTGTGACTGTTTATGTTCTAGACACAGCAGAGCTCTAGAAGTAGTACTGACTGGTTACATTAACTGTCTGTCTGATTTCTGTCAGAGTCAGTCTGTGAACCACTTTCGTCACCTTATAGATTACACATCAGTTTGAAAAATGTCACTGTACACACAACACATACTCATACTGACACTGTGACAAATGGACCCCAGTTTGCTTAGTACCTTCGCCTACACCCCACACAGGTGAGGGACTGCGAGAGGTGTGATAGGACGTCTTTGCTGGTGGCCAGGAGAGCCACCGCCAGCTCGTCTTTGGTCAACACCTGGCACTTGGTCAGAAATTTGTCCAGCTCTTTCTGCTTGATCTGACCTTCACAGTCCCCACACTTTTCAAACTGAACCACCATCTGAAAATCAGAAAATATATAGCCATCATTTTCAGTATTTTTTAATTTATTAAGCTACTAATAGTACTAAGTAACTAACACTAGAATAGTAATAGTAACTAAAGAGAATGCTTACATGAACCACTTTTCTGAGTTTCAGAGCAAAACAATATCAGTACTATATTTAATATTTGCTGTCACTGTGTCAGAAAGAGAGAGCATTAGAAAAAAGAAGAAAAAGGCGAATGCAACATTTTATTTTTAATAGGTCTGCTAAACAAGCTACGTTAAAAAAACAATTCTACAGTTAAGTGGGCAAAGCCACCATCACAAATTTGCACCAGCTTGCAGCTCAAAAGAGATGAAGTGTTTAGGAGTTTGAAACACTCCACTGTAGCCAAGGATTTTACACCACTAAGTACCTGGACTCTGGAGGAAAGATTCTGCAAGGAACTGCAAGAAGCACTCAACTATCTTCCTCAATGAGGGGCCAAGTTATATAATTTTTCACCACTGCACAGATTTAATTATTTGACACACCCTTTCAGAATCCATACAAAACTGAAAGATGTTTTCACACTGAAATTAATTGTTTCTTGAAAACTGCTGAAGCAGCAGAGCTGTGCACATGCAGTCTGTCATGACCCAGGGGTCAGGATTTTAAGTGTAGAATCCCCCCCCCCCCCCGGCTTAGAATCTTGCCACCCCTACCCCATCCCTCGTGTATGGTGATGGACAGTTTCCAAAATTTTGTCAAGCAGGGGTCGCGCTCACTGCAAAATTTTGCGTAAATATTGCATTTTTTTAGTGCCATACGCATTTTAGCCACATCGCTGCGTCACCATACGCAAAATGACAACACTGATTAAAGAAGTTATGGCTCACTGGTGTCCGCTGCGTTACTCAACACTAGATCTACCCGCAAACTCGGTGTCATCTCAGCCGTGCAAGTCCAGTCAATGAAGGGCGGAATCTAGATGAAATAAACACGTAGGCTCCCATAATTTTTGGTCTAGACTAAGGCCACGGTGATACTTGTCCCCCCCCAAATCTGATCCATGCACCTTATAGTCCATTCCAAAAAACAAAAATGATTAATTTGAAACGAACCCATATAGATCTGGAAGAAGATCGGCCTCCGTATCAGACTGGCCAGAAATCGTGTATTTTGCCAAATTGATCAGTAATATTTTCTGGTTAGTCGACAGAGGACACGATCCCAGACATTGGAATTTGGAATGACCCAGTATGCCTAGTTTGTTAGTGTATAATATTAGAATTTACTCAAAGGTAGAAGACTACGAAACCAAAAACAAAAAGAACATCAACACCTGAATACGAGTGAGAGAAAATGGCGGCAGCCTCAACTTCAACTTCATCTTGTTACTAAATTCCGCGGTAGACGAGAACTGCATTTGCCGACATCATCTGCTGCAGTTCATCCTCGGAAAATGATGCAGCGTACAATGTTCCGAGCTATGCAAACTTTTTGTGAACGGCAAATTTACTAAACGTTTCCACTTTTTGTGTGCACGAATAGACCTTTTTATTATTTTCATCTGCTCACTTTATAGCCTGTGAGCTACAATCAGGTTACTCCATCTTCAGTTTTGGCTTTGTATGTGCATTAATTTCAGGTTATGCTGTACGCATTTTTTGTGCCATCGACGCAAAATACGTAATGTTTCGCGTCGGTTGACGCAAATCTCTAGAAGGCAGCGCGACCCCTGTCAAGAGTCAGGATTAAAAAAACTGATAAAAATCAATGAAACAATTCTGTTTGCTAAATTGCTGTGTGAGAAAATAAAATTCAAGCAAAAATAAAATTAAGACTGTTGATGGAGAATTGAGGAGATACTGGAACAACCCCAGGGAAGGTGCTGTTGTGATCTGCTCTGGCATGTTGTTCAAACCAGTGTGGACTAGCTGAACTTACTATTATTTGATGGAAGAAAGAAATCTGGTACAAACAGTCATAGTGTGAAGTTTTGTTTGCGTGTCAGACTTACATAATGGAAAGTCAGGTGTTCCTTCTTCCAATTAACACAATCAAACATTCGATGAACCATCAGTTTGATATGGTCCTTAGAATCTGAACTTGAAAGTTAATCAATTTAGTACAATATCAGCCATAATCAGATGTGATTATTCTGCCACATGTTTACAACACTGTAGCACTAGAACTTATAAACCCTGGGATTTGGCAACTTACACATCATGAGGTAGGTAACATCTTATTAGCAGGAAGCTGAGGAGCTCTTAAAAAAAACTTGACAAACACAAGGATTAAGAGTACAGAAATTATTATACTGGCTTTGTGTCACTTGACGTGTGCTAGTAACTTAATCGCAAACAAGTTTTTAACAAGCCTGGACAGAACACATATGATCACAGCAGTACACAAAAACTTCAAGCGTAACATACTTTACACAAAGGACCAAGCAAGCAAAAGATTAAATGACTTGCACATGCAAGCCATTAAAAACACAATCGACAGCTTGCAGAAAAGAAAAAAATAATGATAAAATAAACAGGTGGGCGGGAGTCTATCTTGCTTTGAAGAACTACACATTGTACTAGGTTACAAGCCCATTCCACTGCGACAGTCGAAAAAGGATTCCAGTTACCAGTACCGACGTCTGGGCAAGATCAGAAGTAAACGCGTACTTTGTTTTTCGTACCGGTGACAGCAGGAAAATGGCAAAGTAAAGCAGAATGATTTACTTGAAGGAAAAACTTACCTTTATGTCGCTTTCTTCCAGCGGCATTTGACGTCGCGAGAAGCAAGTATCCCTTTTACAAACACTTATTAGACGCGCCATTGCAGCAGTTTTTAACTTGCTACTTACTCATCAATTTTTCAATTAATCGTAAAAAGTCAATATACGCATTAAACTTTAAAAAACACCTCGAAAAAACTTCAATCTGACATTGGGACACTTTCACAGCCAGTAACAGAAGTCAACCATATTGGCCTTGTAACATCGCCACAAGGAATTTGTCCTTCGCTTTCAGAATATAGTTCGTATGATTATCACCATCCAAAGATTAGTTAGTGAATCATTGGTATTTTCAGCCGAATAGGATGATAAAATCACTATTTACAGCCAATTTTTTTAACTTTGAAGGTATATTTTACACAAAAATATGCAGTAGAAAAATTCGCTGACAACAGTACTGATATGGCATTTATTGTACATACAAGACAAGAAGGCTGACAAACTGAACAACAGTTGATACAGAATCTAAACTAAGGAAGCGAATAAACCACTAACAAATTTTGCAACAATTTAATTCAAAAAGTATTTTTAGATAGGCCCACAGATCTCGGGGCGCACTAAGGTAACGCGTATGAAGTCCTAATATTCACTTCCGGGGCTTTTTCAGTTTGACCTTTATAAAAACAGTGATTGTTTATTTCCGGGTAATGTGACACATGTGGTGCGCGAGGACTGCAAGATTTGAGAAATCGAGCAACGTTTTTGTAGAAATACTTCATTTCGATAAACTGCATATTTATAATTAAGCGACACGGTCACCGGAGAAGCAGACTACCTGCTGCTGAATTACTACAGGTTTCCATTGCTTAGTGAGTAACTTAATATGACATTTTCTTGTAGCTTGAAACATCCTTCTTGATCTTGTAATTTGTATGTAGAAGGACCTAACGTACTACGTGCGACGGGAGATGAGTGCGCGTATGTGAGTTAGCTGGTGTTTGGGGTGGCGATCAGTCGTTTGAAGTCTTTCTTTCTTGATGCTTTACGTCCACGGAGGCGAGATGGCCTATTAGGGACGGGGACAGAGTGGGAAGGGGACGACAGAGTGAAGGCTCGACCGCGGAAACCGCCCGAAAAAGACAGGAGAGACCGTGGACCGCCGCCAGAACAATGGAAGTGTTAAGGCGGTGTCCCCTCGCCATCGCCCAGCGACTTGTGCACTGCGCAATTGCTGTTTCAACTGCTGTGCTTGGCCAGAGTCACAAAGACAATGTCCGTTGCACTGCTGTTGACGAACAACTTAGACAACTCAAGCAAAGGAAGTCCAGCTTTCTTAGCCCAGCTCCACCTCCCTACTCATGATCTCTTCTGGGCTAAGTTGAGGGTCCAGCTCCACCTCCCTCCTCTAAGATCTTTTGATCTCGCCTGGAACCCTGTTTGAAGTCCTCAAGCGTGGGGGCCTTCATCTAGTTGTCAGTGAGGTGGTTCCAGTCGATGGTGTCGCAGACAAGAAGAGAGTTCTTGTGTTGTTCAGTATTTGAGTGGGGGACTAAGAAGGGTTTGGAGTTTAAGGCTGCTTGTATAACATGTCTGTAATGTTCTTTGCTGTGAAGTCTTGCAATTTTGTTGGCCTAATTTGTCTTTTGTTTGCTGAAAGGGGTTCATCTTCTTCTGTTGATCATCCACTGTCATCTTGTTGACAATTCTGATGATACTTGATATAGTCTAGGGGTTCTGCATGTAATTCCTGGCATCTGGTGTCCTGGGGGTGGGGGGAGGGGAACAGCATGGAAGTCTGAAGGTGGGTGGGGGGATGAGGAAGGGGATGGGGTAGCGGGGTGGGGGTTAAGAACTGTTTTTTTTGTTTTTTTGTTTTTAATTCAATATAACAAATATAACACAATTATACAACATATCAGTACACCCGTTCCAACAGTGAATAACAGACGTATACAAATATACATGCACATGTTATACATACATAATAGACAAAAAGATACATCCATACAGACAAAGAGTTGGACAAAGTACTTCATAGACAGATATTTGCCTGCACAATGAGTGATTGACTGCCTGTCACATGTGTATATATTCTAAATCTAAAATAACTACATATGCCCTGAGGTTATCAGTTTTCTGTTTTCAAAATAGGCTTATAACAGAGCCAGTTCAAGATAAAGGTGGGCAGTTCGCCGCTGATCTTTGCATTGTATTCATCTATTTTGTCTTTCAGCATCAGTTGTTGAAGGAAGCAGGAGAGAGTTGGCAAGCACTTGTCGAGTTTGTATTTGTATATAAATTGCTTAGCTTGAAGTATCACTAAGTCAAAGACTGTGTCAGTTTTGATGTCTATTTCTGTTCCAAACAATACAAGATTTTGTGTAAATTTTACATTTAGCGCTGTCTCACATTTTCCTTTCAATGTTGTTTCCAGCGAAGTCCAAAAATGTCTGATACAAGCACATTTCCAAAACATATGTTCAATGCTATCTTTTTCGTCATTGCAGAAGCCACACTGAGTGTTAGCAGTGACTCCCATTTTGTTTAGTACTATGTTAGTAGCTATTATTCTATGTATAATGCGCATTTGTAACCATTTAAGTTTTACATCTTTAACTTTTTGTACTTTTATGAAAACTGTATTCCAAAAAAAAATTGACTTCAGTTTTTCATTCCATTTCAAGCAACAATTTGGCATACAGTTGTCGTTTACGAGAATGTTGTAATAGAGCCTTGTACCCATTGGTGCAGAGTAGATTGTACTCAGCGAGAAATTTACCTCATTTGCCATGTTATTAACAATAAGTATCGTAGACGTCTTGATATAATGTTTTATTGAACTGGTGCAACTATTAAAAGTCAAGAAATCAACCGTCATGCCAAACTTTGTATTAAATTCTTCAAGAGTGCGAAACCGCCCATTTTCTTTTATAAAATAAGCGATACAGTACACTCCATTGTCAACCCACTGTGCGTATTTGATCATCTTGTTTCCGATCATCATATTTTTGTTATAAAAAACAGGTTCAGAAAGAAGTTGAGATGTTGAGTTTGGTTTCACTTTACTAAAGAAAATTCCATAAGCTTTGAAGACGTCTGACCAGAAGGAATTATTTTTGACAGTTTGGTTGAAAAAGCAAGGGCCGTAGCACTCTAATTGATGAAGAAATGGATACAACTCCATCGGAACATTTCTCCATTTATGGTTTGATATCTTTAACTTTTTTATCCATGTGAATTTTAGAGCTAGAATATACGTTTTAATATCTGGAATATTTAGACCTCCACTTTTTACATCTTTTATTGTCGTCTTTCTGGCAATTCTGTCTTGTTTTCCATTCCAAACAAATTTAAAACATATTTTTTGAAGATCTTTTCAGAAATTTATCAGGGGGGTCAGGCAGCAAAATCCACAAATGGATCAGTTTTGACAGAATCAGTGACTTCAGTATAGCAACTCTTCCTAGCGGGGTAATAGTCCTAAGTGACCAAATTTTGAACAGTTTTTTAACTTCGTCGAAATTTTTATTGTAGTTTATTGCTGCACACTCTTTTAAATCCTGTTAAGAACTGTTTGAACTGTGTTCCAGATTTGATTGTCCATAGAGTAGATTCTGGCTAACTGTAACTTCAGTGACAAAGGATAAAGTCATTGAGCTGATTAGTCTGCCACCAGGCTTCCTTGCGCCATGTGGGCTTATGGCCCAGACACACAGTATCTCGCACCAAACATTTTGGAGTATGGACAATTCATCACCAGACAATTCACCACTGAAAATGAGAACCAAGGACAATTCACCACCAGTAACCATCACCCAGTAACCATCAGCAATGACTTTGACTTTGAGAAGGCAGCCATCCAGATGATACTTTTTGTGTGTGTGTGTGTGTGTGTGTACTCTTTATGTGTGTGTGTGTGTGTACTCTTTATGTGTGTGTAATCTGTATGTGTGTGATACTGTATGATTCATTACAGAGAATATCACACAGACAGCAACTGATGGTGAACTGTCAGGAGTTTCCAATTGTCCGATGGTAAATTGTCCAGTCATGAATTGTTTTACACCAAACCTGTTAATTTTACTGCACTGTTAATGTTACACAGACACTTACAGTAATGCTAAGTATGCATAACACAAAAGAGCTAATTAACCAAGGAAATCATTAATCAGTGTAAAACATTCCCTGACAGCAAAATTTTACCTGCAAATGTCTCAGTCCCCTTTGTCCACTGTTGCTAACCCAAGACTGGGTTCTGTCAGCATGCCACACTTAAATTGTGCATCAAGATCAAGAGGATAAGGCCCACATAACCATTTTAATTTTTATCCTGTTTGATTCTTTTATTGTGTAACTTCATTGTCAGTTCAACATTTCCATTCACTTTATGTTCACACAAAGCCTCTTCCCAGATGAACTGGCAATGAGTTCACTACTGCAGTACCGGTTTAATTATCTGACCTGGAATTCTCACTGTGTACACCCCTTCCAGGCAGCTTCATTCTTCTGCAGACACACATATACTTCATATCCCCCATTTTAGAACAACAAACTCTTTGGACTTTGCCAATGCTGTTTTTCCTACTGTGCTCCAAAGCAGTGGAGTTTGCTCCCTTTTGAAATTTGTCACATTAAATCCTCTCAGTCTCATTCCTTCAAAAAATGTCTTAAAGTCTCACCTCTGCAAACAATACCACAAATTATTTCAAATTCTGTCTTCTTACTTGCCTCCCCAATTTCCCCTCCCTAATTGTTACATTCCTTCCGTGTATGTGTGTATGTGCATGCATGTTTGTGTGTATGTGCGTGCGTGTATGTGAGGAATACAACATTGTGACTATATAATCAAATATTTGTTGAGGTCTTAATGTAGAAATGATTGCTGATCTTGTATAACACAGTGTGATCACCCTTGTTGGTGAGATACAGCTCTATAGAAATGACAGCTGTTATTATTATTATTATTATCATGTTTGGTTGATTGTTTTTATTTAAACATCGTTTAACTTGCAGACATCATAAAAGATGGACCGCAGCTGGCAGTCACTGGCTGCATTGCTGAGTCCAACCACACTTCAGTCAGTAGATGATCTCCACTTTACCCACATGACACCTGTACAGGTATGCAGAGAGAGAGAGAGAGAGAGAGTCCACACACACACACACACACACACACACACACACACACACACACACACACACACACACACACACACACACATACACAGAGACAGACAAACATGCAAACACATAGACATATGGCAGACAGATAGCACAGCCACACACACTGAGCATTGTCTTGTCTTATTGCTCTTGGTGATGTCAGTTTTACTATACTAAATCTTCTGGACTGAAAAGCGCGAACAAAGGCCTGCAAATGAGAAATTTGTCAGACCTGTAACGAGCCTACTTTTAAATTTAATACTGTGCATTTTGATGTGGATCCTTCCTCATACTGAAAACGAAAGGCTTTCAAATTTCACAGTTTACTGCCCGGTACTTGGCATTGATGCAATGATGCAAGCACACATGGCAGTGAAGTGGTTAAAAATTCATCAAAGGAGATTCTAAAAGAGGTGTAGCCCTTGGTGATGGGTTCATTTACTTACAATTACAAATATGAAGAGATGTCTCTGAGAAAGTGGTCTTAGGAGAGGACTGGTCTCCCCTCTGGATGTTTTTTTCACCATCTCTTTACTCTCGCGTTTCAAATGTCAAGATCAAAATGCACAAGTCACAAGAGGTTAAACAGAATGCTAAAAATCTGTGAATGTTTTGTCTTGTCCCTTTTTAACCTCTTGTGTTTTGATATTGTTTTGAAATACTGGCATTCAGATTTGTTTTAGATTCTGTGTGTGTGTGTGTGTGTGTGTGTGTGTGTGTGTGTGTGTGTGTGTGTGTGTGTGTTGTGTGTGTTTGTGTTGTAATTCTTTTCTTCAAAAAAGAAAAAGAAAAAAGAAGTTAGAATTGCTTAATGCAGTGTTGGTGTTGTATAAAGGTTACAATTGCTGAATGGAGTGTTGTTGTTGTATAAAAGTTAGAATAGCTGAATGCAGTGTTGGTGTTGTATAAAAGTTAGAATTGCTGATTGCAGTGTTGGCATTGTATAAAGGTTAGAATTGCTGAATGCAGTGGTTTGGGTGTTTCAATGATGTACAGGCAGCATGCATCCCACAGTTCTTAAAGAACAAGGACTTGGCTGTGGAAGCAGTGACAGGGAGCGGGAAAACACTGGCCTTTGTCATACCCATCATGGAGATTCTGCTTCGCAGGGAAACGCCGCTGAAGAAGAATGAGGTTCGTCCATGTAACAAGTGCCTGAGCCTCAGTCATGTTACAAAAGTACAATGGCAAATATCTGACAAATTAGAAAGGAGTTCTTAACAATAACATTCTTCATGCAACAATGCACAGACTCAGTTATTGGTTTATCTAGTGTACCAAGTACCTCTTTTTTCTCTCTCTTCTTCTTTGCGTGTGTGTGTGAGTGCGTGCGTGTGTGTGTGCTAGCCAGTGATTGCCTCGTGTGGAATTTTGCCCTGGATGCAGTTAGACCTGTCTAGTTTTCTTGACTTTTAAATTCCCCATGGTTTTGGTGTGGGGCTTATATTTTCATTTCTGTCAAGTGCACAAATTGTTACAGTTATCCATACAGTGCATAAAGTATTAATGAAACAAACAAAATAGGTCATTGACTCAATACGTTTTTTAACTTTTGGTTTGCAACATTTCAGGTTGGAGCCATTATTCTCACACCAACTCGAGAACTTGCCTTCCAGATAGATGAAGTGGTTTCTCATTTTCTGAAGCGGTGCCCACAGTTTTCATCCTTACTGCTGATTGGTGGTTCCAGCTGTACTCATGATGTTGCCAAGTTCATCAAAAATGGGTGAGAATGCCTCCCTCCCTTGAGTCCCCACTGTTATCTGTTTCTTTTTGATTTATCTGTAAATGATACCTTCCCATCATCCATGTGTGTTCCCATGCTGCTTGTTCTGTCATTCCGGCTCCCACACACATCCAAGGTCCATTTTGCACCCTGGACCTCCTGCCAGAGGCCCAGAAGGGGAACTGTCTCTTTGTCTAGAGCTGAAGGATATTATTTGAATAATAATAATACACCAAAACTCGCCCTCTGAGCCTGCTCTGCATTAACCCTCCAGCCTGTATTTTGATGGTGCGTGAATGTCTCGTCTTCACAGCAGCGCGTAGTATTATATTTATATAAAAATTGCAATAAACAATACATTGGAACCCTGTTGTAACAAGGTCCTTTACAGTTAAATTCTAAATTTTTGCCTGAGACAAAATGATCCAGATGTCCTCCCCACATACACCGACATCCTTTTCTTCTCCTTCTTCTTCCACTGCTTTCTTAAGACGTCCATCCCCGTGGCCTTCGCAAAGTCCCACAAGTCCCACTGTAGGTCTTTCTCAGGGCTGTTACTTCTGGCCGTGCTGCATTTCTTGGACCTTCCTGCAGAGGGCATGCAGTGCTGGAGCAAGTGTTGTGTTATCATGGGTCCTGTGTTTGAATGTGTACCATGTTGTTGGCCTGTGTCATTGTGCTATTTAAAAAAAATAAAAAAATAAGATATATATATTTTCTCATATTGTTTTCTTGTAATGGGCTATGTGCCCCAATGGAGAAGTGGCACATAAAACAACACAATACACTAAGGCAGTCCAGTGTATTAGACTCAATAATTCACATAGACAATGAATTGTTTTTGAACTGCAAACATGCATACAGCACATACCATCAGACAAAAAAGGAATATTGATTTTTTGGGGGGCCTCAGTCTGGTAGTAAACTTTGAGCAAGCTGTCTGCTTTTCTTTTCAGTGGTAGCATACTGATAGCTACACCTGGCAGGTTGGACGACTTGTTCAGCCGCAAGCAGTCAGGCTTCAACCTTGCAGCAAGTGTCAAAGCACTGGTTAGTAATTTAAAGCACTGGTTAGTCACTTTAAAACACTGGTTAGTCAATTTAAAGCACTGGTTAGTCAATTTAAAGCACTGGTTAGTAATTTAAAGCATTCATTAGTCAATTGTTAGTCAATTTGAAACACTGGCTAGTCAATTTAAAGTGCTGGCTAGTCCATTTGAAGCATTGTAGCAGGTAGCAACAATGATGTTGAACTGAATGACCCCAAAAAGTTTGTTTGCGATCCAAAGTATTTCTTTTCCTTTCTTGTTTTGGTTGACATAAAATACTGATAACACGAAATAGTGTTTGGTCCTTTCAAATTCGTGTTAACAATAAAAGTATTGCACTTGTGTTTTGTTCTCTTTGGAGTCAGGATCTCTTAGTTACAAATGATTGCATACTGATTTAAAAATAAATAATTTAATTTGATATAATCTGATCCTAAATAATCCTACAGTTTGAGAAATGCCACAAAATATTTTTTAGCTTACTCTTGCACGAGTCTCAGACCTAGAAGCAGTTTACCAGATGGGTGGGTGTGAAGCAGAATTTTGTTTCACTCTCCACCTGCTATTACTTACTATTGTCATTAAGTAAATGTAGAGTGTAAGGACTGTGTTTCCTTTTGTGAAGTAGGACTGTCTGTGTCAAGACATTGGAGTGTTTGCGTGGTAGGTAGTGTACTTCATTTTGCTTAGGTCTTTTTTCTAGGTAGAAGAACAGCTTTTGTGTGTGTGTGTATGTGCAGGAGGTTCTGGTGTTGGATGAAGCTGATCGCTTGCTAGACATGGGGTTTGAAGCCAGGTTGGTACTTGTGGACTGGTTACAGCGTGACTGGCTACAGTGTGTATGTGTGTGTGTTGATATGTATGCATGCATGTGTGTGTTTATATGTATGCATGCATGTGTGTATGCAAAAGTGATAGTGTGTGTGTGTTCATGTATGTGTTTGGTTGGCTGTGTGCATGTCTTTTAAACTTTGTCTGATTTTAAACTGCTTTCTGCCTTCCTATTCCTCCATGCACTAATGCAATGTCATTAACAGAACTGAAGAGTCCCAAATTTCCTCTGTTCCTATGCACCTCAGAAAGACATCTATTTGCTCAAGTTGTTCTGATTGTCAGCATTGTTGTGCTCAAGATCTGCTGCCCCCCTGCCTCCCCCCCCCCCCCCCCCCCACCCCACAGTAAAAACCCACACAAAAACGACAGCAACATACAAGCAAAAAGCAAAAACAACAGCAACATACAAACAAAAAGCAAAAACAACAACTTATAGCAAACAAAACCACAATCCACCAAAAAGTGATGATAAAAAAAACCCAACAGGACACAGAGCAGCTGACTGAGCACAATACACCTTCTTCAGCATGACCTAGCAGATCATGTGAATACAGACACTTGATACAGTGGAAGCCCAGGTGAAAGACCACTCTGATGAGAGACTGTACTGGAACCCTTCTTTACTGTACCCCTCCTTTAAGGTCACTTTGACCTTTTTAAACTTTTCCCTTTCCCTTCACATTTCCATGAAAAATTACCTCCTAACCAAAGACCATTTCTTTTGAGAGACTGCATTTGCTCGATCCTTAGAGTGGTCTTAAAAGAGGCATTGCAGCATACAGCAGAGAATGATTTTGATCATCTTTTTGTTTTGTTGTTGTCAGCATCAACACCATTCTGGGCCACCTGCCGAAGCTGAGACGTACAGGCCTGTTCTCGGCCACCCAGACGGATGAAGTGGAAAGTCTGATTCGTGCCGGTCTGCGTAACCCTCTGCGTGTCACTGTGAAAGAGAAAAAAATGATGACTGATTCCGACCAGAGGACTCCTTTCTCGCTGATGAATCACTACATGGTATGGTAGTGTATGTGTGCAACAGTGTGTGTATGTGTGTGTACACTGTGTGATAGGTAGATAAATAATAGATTTTTAACACTTTCAACCATGATGGTTATATCAGGGTAGTACATTGTGTCTGTGCATTTGTGTGTGTGTCTGAATGCATTTGTGTGTGTGTATGTGAGTGTACATCTGTATGCGTTTGTGTGTGTGCATGCATACATGCATGCCTCTGTGTGTGCTCATACATGTTTGTGTGTATGCAGGCAAGTGTGTGTGTGTGCTCATATGTGTGTGTGCAGGCAGGTTTATGTGTGTGTGCATACATGCATGTGTGTAAGGTATGTGAGTTCAAGTGACAGAATCTTCAAGTTTGTTTAGGTCCCCTGGACTCTGATGAAAAATGACACCCCCCTCGTTAAGACCACTTTACCACTTTTTTCTCAAGTCCTTCCCTTCAGACTTCAGTGAACCCATGACCAAGCAGCACCATCATTTCTGTGTCTGACAGATTGTGGATGCGGATGAGAAGTTGAGCCAGTTGGTGCAGTTCCTGAAGAGTCGCAGCAAGGAGAAAATCCTCCTCTTCTTCAGCACCTGCGCGTGTGTTGACTACTTCTCCAAGTGTCTGCAGCAGTGAGTGCCCAAATCTTGGAGGGTGGGGGGCGGGGGCAGCCTCAGTGGGGGTGGGGTGGGAGGGAGGCAGCCACAGTGGTGAGGGGGGAGGGGGCAGCAGCAGTTGGGATGGGGGTTTGGGGGCAACCACAATGGGGATGGGTTGGGAGGGGGGGGTGGGGCAGCTGCAGTTGGGGGCAGTTTGAGTTGATGTATGGGGCAACGGGCAGTGGTATGGGGGTGGGGGGGGGGGGCAGCCACAGTTGGAGAGGGGGGGGGTCAGCTGCTGTAGGGGTGAGGGGCCTTGGAGGGGCTGTCTGTGTTTATATTTTGAAGCGTTTCAATTGTTTAAAACATTTTCCTCATGTTGATGTTTAGTTAGAGCTACTGCATGGGCTTTGTGTGTTCTCTGTCATCAACAGAATACTGAAGCACATGCAGGTGCTGTCCATTCACAGTAAGATGAAGCAGAAGAGGAACAAAGTGTTCGCCAAGTTTCGCTCCATGACAAGGTATTTTACATTGTTATTTTAGTGTGTATATATATATATGTGTGAGTGGGTAGGGAGTGGTGGGGGTGGTAAGTGTGTGTTTGCATGCCAGTTGTATAGATGTATATGTTTGTCTGTTTGTGGTGTGTGTGCTGGTGTTTTTGTGCAAGTATGTGTATGGATGTATGCAAGTGCCTTGGTGTGTTTGTGTGCAAATATGTGTATGGATGTATGTGTGTGTGTATGTATATGTATGCATATGCACCCTGTGAGCTGACAGTTATATGATACATCATTTTTTTCCAGTGGCTTACTAGTGTGCACAGATGTCATGGCACGAGGTATCGACATTCCTGATGTCAACTGGGTCATACAGTACGACCCTCCCAGCTCCGCCAGGTAGCTGTGCTCTTGTTTTAACTTGTGTATCTGTGTCATGCTGTGAGGTTTGCCTCACATGCTGTCAGCACATCTGTCAGTTTGTGTTAGTACTTTGTGGCTGCTGTGCTGCTGTACAGTTTCTTAAAGAAACTAGCCCTCTCAAAACATGTTTTGTCCAACAGGTACAGCAGATGAAACCAAAAACCAAATGTTAAGCCTTTTAAGTGTAGTATATAAAAATGCCATTTGTTCTTTTCTTTTTTTCAATTTACAGAGTGACTTTTGTCTGTAATGATTAGCAGGACTCTGCCTGGATAGAACAATGCCAAGTGTCTTGATTTGCCTGTTGCATGCCTCTTTGATTCTGGATGTGAGATGTCCATGCTCTCATTTGTTGAGAAATCAAGTGACCGTGAGAAAGCCGGTGTTCTGACTTCCCTGTTGCATGCACCGCCTCTTTGATGCTGGATGTGAGATGTCCGTGCTCACATTTGTTGAGAAATCAAGTGACCTTGAGAAAGCAGGTGTCTTGACCTGCCTGTTGCATACACGGCCTCTTTAATGCTGGATGTGAGATGTCCATGCTCACGTTGCTCGAGAAATCAAATCAAAGAGGCCCCTGGTAACCATCAGGCCATCTGTGACACTTGACTGTTTTCTGCAGATAGTTCTGCTCACCCTTACTAACTAAAGTTAGATTCTAAATGGAAAATCAAATCAAATGGAATGGGGGAAAAAATCAAGTGGGGCATTTTCAACAAAACTCCTGGATTTGAAGTTTTTATTTTGTTCTCTTCTTTCTGTTGGACAAAGAAGGCTGGCATCATTCATTGTTGCTTTACGTCCACAGAGACTGTAGGGACTATTAGGGATGGGGAGCCCAGGATGTCCACCTTGACTTTCACACAGCTCCTGAGCTCTGATAGGCTGACAAAGAAGGCTAGACTTCTTGAACAAAACATGTCTTGGGATGGCTAGTTCCTTTAAGTGGTTGCATGAAATAATTTTCACCAGATTGGCTTGTGAACATGGAAACAAACAAGAATACTCTGAAATTAAATACTGTGTGGTATTACTCAAAGAACTGTGGATGACATGTTCTTACTTCTGCAAATAGGGCTAGTATAATTGTGAAGCTGTGTTTTTTTTGTCAGTGCTTTTGTACACCGGTGTGGGCGGACTGCCCGCATAGGAAACGCAGGCAATGCTCTGGTGATGCTGCTGCCTGCTGAAGATGCCTTCATACAGTTCATCAAGATCAACCAGAAGGTGAACCTTGCGTCACATTCACTTTCTCCCCCATATAGTACACACACTACTCCTCCCCCCCCCCCCCCCCCCCCCATTTTTCATGTTTTCAGATGATTTCATAATTTATGGTCAAAAATCAGTCAAAATCTAACTTCTCATTACATTACTTTTATCCCCTTGGGTGGAGGATCCCCCCCCCGGCTTTCACGGTCATCCCCATTTCCTAGGCTGAAGATGTTTTTACACAGTTCATAAGAATCAGGTTGAAAGTGAACCTCTGTCAACCCTCCTTCATCCCCCCCCCCTCCCCCCACACCCCCTTTTTGTGGTGCTTCTTTTTTAACCTCTGCATTTCCTCCTGTCTCTTCTTCCTCATTTGGCAAGTGAAGAGGGTCACAGAGAGATCACTGGAATCAGTCACACACACACACACACACACACACACACACACACACACACACACACACACACACACACACACACAATCATCCCCTTCCCTCCCCCCACCATTTGAGGGGCACAGTCACTAGACAATGTCCATAAACCACCACTTGCAATGAGAAAGAAGAGCCAGAGTGGACTTTACCATCCATCTACTTAACCAGGTTAACACCTTACTGCTTGACCAAACAGGCTCATGGTTCCTGCTCAGCGGAAAGGATGGAAGCTTTTTATTTGCCGCTGCTTTTGCAGGTTTCATTTGCTGCGAGAAAAGAGTTGTTTTGTTAGAGTAATCAAGCTCTGCTGTGAGTTTTGCTGGCAATTTATAAAAATAAAAATAAACTGTTTTGATCAATCTGATGTGTGTTTGACAAGTTTTGATGTGCTGTCACAACTGTTTTGAAGTGTTACATGTGACAGGGTGTGTGCTTTGTTTGTAATGTGTAGCTGTACCTTTCTGCACTGCTTTGGTCTCTTTCCACAGGTGCCGCTCACTCAAATGGAGAAGAGTGCAGATGCACCGAATGTGGTCAGTAAAATACAACAGCTGGCCAGTAAAGACAGGTACGTGTGTCACTGTGTTGTGTGTGTAGGGAGAGGAGGGGGGGGGGGGGGTGTCGTGTGTGTGCATGCTTGCATAACAGTACATGTTTGTGCATACAAAAAAATGATAATCTGTTTTTGTTTATGCAAGGAGTGTTTCTGAGTTTAAAAAAAGAATAAAAGAAAAAGAAGTAAAAGAAGAAGAAAAGAAGCATCCTACATTTGAAAACCCCAAACAAACAAAACTAACAATAGGAAAACCACCAATGCTGACCTTCACTGGACACGTGTTCAAAATTATAATGACGTATGTTGGAGGGAAGATGAAGAACCATTAACAGTGAGAGAGTGAAACAATAATAATTATAACCTGCATTTATTAAGCGACCTTTCCCTCAGGAACTCATAACGATGAACATTTACCATGACAGAATACACACACACACACACACACACACACACACCCCCAGTCAGTATCATGTTGGAAAAAGGTGAATTTACTGTACTGATTTAAAGGAAGAGGCTGACTGAGAGAATATTTCTAATTTCTTTTGGAAGTGTGTTTGAAAGAATGCGTGTACGACTTTGTGCTGACAGATGGAGTGCAAATGGTGTGTCGACAGGTTTAAAAGACCACACTACCCTTTGTTTCAGGGCAGTCTATGAGAAAGGAATGCGAGCGTTTGTGTCCTTTATTCAGAGCTACATCAAACACGAGTGCAACATGATCTTCAGGTTGAAAGGTGAGCAATCCCACTGGTTTAGAACTGAACAGTTACTGTTTTTGTTGCTGTCCCATCATCTGTACCAACCTCAGAGGCATTGCTCCGATGCTGTTCGTCCCAGCGTGTCTACTTCTGCTCACACCCAAGGTTCAGTCCACATTGCAGCCCTGCTGCTAGATGTCCACAGGAGGAGGCATCGGTTTGTTGGTGGGCTTCCATCCGAAGGAGATCCTGCACTGCTGCCGAGTGACTTTGGTGAAGATTTATTTTGTTCTCTTCTTAATGTATTGTGATACACTGATTCTTTTTCTTTGTGTAATCGACCTGATATGACCGCGCTGATTGACTGGGCATAAAACACAAATTTACTTACTTCTTTGTGTAAGTATATATGTGTTCCACGCTTTTCTTTAATTAGGTTGTAAAGCACTTTGATTTGCTGAAAGCACTCTATAAATTTTGCTGTTGTTGTTTATTGTGCTGTCTCAGCGCATGCAGTGTCTTTGTTGATGCCAACATTGTGACCATTGTGTCTGTTTGCTGCTGCACAGATCTGGACTTCGGTCAGCTGGCCACTGGGTTCGGGTTGTTGAGAATTCCCAAAATGCCAGAGTTGAAGGGAAAAGTCATCACCTCTTTCACACCGGTTGATATCAACTTTGATTCTATTTGCTTCAAGTGAGTTTAAGGATTGGAGCAGATCTTGGTGTGTGTGTTTTAATCAATCATAATACAACTTGTAATATGCATATATATTTGCCTGCAAGTAAAAAAAAAAGAAAAAAAAAAAAAAGACTGAAACAAAACCATTCACACTTGTTTTTCAGTTTCTTGCTTGTCAAAGGTGACAATAATTTGCCTTTCAGTTTGGTACATTTTTGTATTACATATGTTACATGTATGCTAAAATCACAACATGTGCACCCACGCGACATGGGATCTAATCTTGTTGTAATTGTTTCCCCATTTCCCAAACAGAGACAAGGCACAGGAAAAGAAAAGACAGCAAAAACTGGAGTCTGGGGACAAGAAGAAGAAAGCACTGGCGCGACCTCCAAGGGTAGGCTGCTGTTTTCTTTTACAACTCTGTGCTTTGGTTAGCAGGGCTGCCATTCCTGTAACATCCATCTGCCCTTCCTGTAACATCCATCTGCCCTTCCAGCAACATTCGTCTACCCTTCCAATGACATCCATCTGCCCTTCCTCTAACATCTGTCAGCCCTTCCTATGATGTATGTCTGCCCTTCCTATGACATCTATCTGCCCTTCCTATGACATCCGTCTACCCATCCCTATAACATGTATCTGCCCTTCCTATGACATCTGTCTGCCCTTTCTATAACATCTGCCATTCCTATGACATTTGTCTGCCCATCCTTTAACATCTGTTTTCCTATAACATATGTCTGCCCTTCCTACAAAATCTATCTGCTCTTCCTGTAACATATATCTGCCTTTCCTGTGATATAATCGCCCTGATATAACCACACTGGTTGACTGGGCGGAAAACACCAAGTTACATACTTACTCCTATGACATATATGTCTGCCCTTCCTATAACATGTCCTCCCTTCCTCAAACATATGCCGCCCTTCCGATAACATCTATCTGCCCTTCCTGTAACATTATGTATTTATGCAACATTTGCAAACAGCCCTCCCCCCACCCCCCACATGCTGCTCAGTCTTCCATATTGATTTTTCAGTTTGTTTTGATCGTTTTGCTCTGATATAAGCGGTATGGTTGACTGGGTATCAAGTATCAGGTTACTTACATACTGATTTTTTTTCTCTCTCATTGCAGTCAGAGGCTTGGTCCAAACAGAAAGACCAGAAATCAAAGCGCCTGGAAAGGAAGGACAAAAAGCAGAGGAAGAAGGTCAAGAAACAGGAGCAGGCAACCTTGTCTGGCAAGCGGAGCCACGAGGAGGTGGATGAGGATTTGGATGACCTGGAGAAAGACATGCGGCTGATCAAGAAGCTCAAGAAAGGGAAGGTATGCACCTGAACCTTGCTAGCTTTGATGGGACACAGCTGGGCATGCAGCATGGTGACTATGTGTAATGTGTTGGGTTTTTTCCTGTCTTAAAGCAGGCATAGAAGTTAGGGTCCCCACTGCAGAGAGCCCTGATCTATCAATGTGTCTCTTTTTAAAGAGATCAATAGGGATAAATTAGGATTATGCAGGTGCATATTTTGTTCATCAGCATCTTCAGTGATAGTTACTCAATACTTACAAGTCAACTGAAGGTCATAACATCAGGGTAAAATTCAGGAAGTCATGAATAAAAGTCTGGTTCATTGTTTGTGACACATGCCACCTTTTTTTGTGTGTGGAAAAGGTTTGAGGAGAAAATGAAGTTGAATGAACCAAGAATGACTGAACCAAAATGGAAGAAATTGGAGGAGTAAACTTCCTGCTGCAATCTCTCAGCAGAGGGGACTGTAATTTCTCTGTTTGTCACACCCCACCACAGAACTGTGAGGCAGTGGCCTCCACAACAGAGGTTTTGAAATGTGTAACTGAACCGAACTTTTTCTTTTCTTTCTTTTTCTCTCCCCAGATCTCTAAGGATCAGTTTGATGAGGAGTTCATTGGAGCTGAAGGTCATGCTGCAGATTCCTGTGATGAGCAAGTGTGACGGAGGAAGCAGCGGGAATGAGGGGAGTGACAGATACAGACAGCAAGAACTGCTGAGTGTAGAAGTGAACTTATGAAAGAGAGAGTGTGATTGTGTGTGTGTGTGTGTGTGTGTGTGTGTGTGTGTGTGTGTGTGTGTGTGTGTGTGTGTGTATGCATGTGTATGCTGGTGTGTGTGTCTTGTGTGTGCTTTATGCTGTTTTGTTTTCAGATATGATTACAGCTGTTAAGGAAGTTGACCAGAAATTTAGGCAAGAATAAAAATTTGTTTATTTGTTAATTGAGTTCCTATTGTTACTTTTCATAGAGATGCACCTGCATGTGTGTGTGTGTGTGTGTGTGTGTGTGTGTGTGTGTGTGTGTGTGTGTGTGTGTGCGTGGTCTGCACATGTGTATGTGTGTGTGTCTGAGAGGGGGGGGGGTCCAAATTCCATGTCAAGCCACAAGTGATGCCTTCTTTATTAGACTGTTAGCTGGCTTGTCTTCCAGCTGAACAATATCGCCTCTGTACTGGTACCCATGCAACTCATTTTGTAAACACAGCATGAAAATAAAATAGGGTATTTTAAAACCATTCTTGTTTTTCAATTGTTTTGATATCTGCTACCTGTAGGACAATGTATGTTCTGACAAGGCTCTTTTCCTTTAGAACATACATGTCACATCTTCCACGAGAAGATCAACTAGTACTGTTTCGATGGCAGGTGATAGATCTAGTGGAGGTCAAGTCAAAACGAGATGAAATGGCATGTCAAATGTAACAAGGTCACTGGTACGAGTTACAGCTCAGTACGTACTTCTTAGTTCTATCATGCAAACTGTGTGAAACATTGATCACTGACATTCACAGTATAAGTATGTACCTTTTGTGGAATTTATGTCTCCTACATTTATTTGTGCAAGGCGATAGTTACCGAAGGCGATTTCGGCGAAGTTGTTGCCGGGTTTGTGAGATCGTCTGTCGAGCGCTAATTAATTCCCTTTGTTGACATTTCATGTTCATGAAGAAACACTGTTAAAACTGAATATTGGTCGCACACTCGTATACCTTTGAGCGGATGGATACACATACACACTCACTCAACTGCAATGCCACTGCAGTCATTCGTTTGGCGCAGGGACCGACCCCAGACTCTTGTTGTGTTAAGTACGGTAACAATCTGTAATCTATAAAGGGCAACAACTCTTCGCAACCAGGCGCCAGAAAGGTAAGTGACTGATGTCGTATGGTGATAAAAATGGTTGACGCACGAACCCGGCAGCTACAACAATGCTATTCGTAGCCGTCACAGAACACCTTTCTTGCATTCTGTACTCACCACAACTCTCGCGGCGCTTCGCATCGGTTTCCGCTGAAAAGGGGAATGATAACTGGAAGCCTATGCAGGGCCTTGAAAGCCGGTTCGTTTGCTAACGCACGAGATCTAGTCGGCTGAACTATAGAAAATGGGTTTATATGTGCACGTCGGTGTTGACGATTACACTGTGTACTTACTGCCCCTCATTAGGGTCAGGTGAAGCGGTTGGAGCATGACGGTAGTTATTATTTTGGCACTGATGCCTACAACAAGGCTTTTGCTATGAAGACCCACACTCCTTGTTCGACGCACGGGGTTTGCAAAGCACGATTGCTCTCCCTTCTTGTGGCCGCGCCCGAGAGGTCCGCAGTAAGAGTGAACTTGAAAAGGTTACACCGGTCAACGTAAATAATGACACATCATTGGTCTTATTTGACTGATTGCGGACGCATGTGTCACTGTATGTGTTAGGCAGTTTTATCTATATATATATTTTTATATATATACTGTACGCATTGAGCAACTGACACTGAGAAGCACTAGAGCATATCGGATCTTTGTAACCTACCGTATTGGGTACAGTTATAGCGCCGCACAATTTTTCTGGCTTGTCAAGAACCCTCTGATTATAGGGTCCAGCTTCTTGGTTCCTGTTTCTTTGGCTCAGTGAGACAGTCTAACCGTAGGCTCACTGAAGTCGCCGGGCTGCCGGACAGAAACATCATTGCAGGCGCGTGAGTCTGGTTAGATTAAGGGGCGATAATCCAACCGCGCACAGGCAACCGCTGACATCGATTCGAAATGGTGGGCTAGGCGTGTGTGTTAATTAACTGACGATAGTAGGAGAAAAAGACATTTCAGTCGCTGCCATAGCGATAGAGTCTACTGAGTTAGCAAGGGCAGTAGACAACAGTAGACAACAGGGCAGCAGGCAACAGTCGCGGGAAGTGCTAAGCCGGCTGACTGGCTATGCCTGTCTCAGTACCCGGAGTCAGTAAAGGCGAACTTGCTGACTAGTGCGGTACTGACATGTCAGTCTACCACACGGAGTCCAGGCGAACTTGTACTAACTCCCTAGTTCGAGTCCAAGTGATGTGTTTGATACTTTTTCCACACATGACTTCCTTGTCTATGACGGAAGTCACTGACTGCATGGGAGTCTGTTGAACACAAAAACAGTGGCTGCACGGGCTCACGGTGGTGAAATAGGCCGGGAGCGGGCCGGATAGCCTGGCTCAGTGGTTAGAGCGCCGGACCGTGGCTCGTGATCAAAAGGTCGTGGGTTCGAATCCCTGCTGGAGCGGCGGGAGAATTTTCTTCTCCAGGGTGAACTTTCTGTGCTGACTCTTACCGCAGTAGCACGTAAAAGACCCCAGCCATTCTGCCAAAAGTGCGGGTGGCAGTTAAATACGCATGCACTTTACGTATGTGGCTTTGCATGATGAGTGACAGAGTGCATGGTTGTATGGTGTGCACAGAACGCGCCGAGATGGCAGCAGTTTCATGTGGCACCAGCCATGTCAGTCAGCGCTTTAAGTACACCACTTCGGTGGATAGTCAAAAACGCGCTATAAAAAGCTAGTCACTCATGCAGAATCACTGTGAGCCGGTTTGGCCTAGCGGTAAGGCGTTAGGCTGGTAATCGGAAGGACCTCGGTTCGATACCGCTTCGGCTCTCCTTTCTCTTCAAAAAGGCTGTGGTTTGTGGACACTGTCTTGTGACTTTGTCCATCACTTCCTACTGAAACATTAAAATGGCTCTCATCGCTGCCCATCTTAATGCAGAAGTCATTCTGGTGGTGACAGTGTAGCGATAGGTATATAATCTCCCTCTCCCCCCACCTCTATACCCCCTTCCTCCCCTTCTCCCCGTCCCTAATAAGCCGTACGGTTTCTGTGGACGTTAAACACCATGTTTACTTACTTACTTGCAGAATCACAGTGAGCCGGTTTGGCCTAGCGGTAAGGCGTTAGGCTGGTAAGTGGAAGGACCTCGGTTCGATACCGCTTCGGCTCTCCTTTCTCTTCAAAAAAGGTTGTGGTTTGTGGACACTGTCTTGTGACTTTGTCCGTCACTTCCTACTGAAACATTAAAATGGCTCTCATCGCTGCCCATCTTAATGCGGGAATCGTTCTGGTGGTGACAATGTAGCGATAGGTATATAATCTCCCTCTTCCCCAACCTCCATACCCCCTTCCCCCTCTTCTCCCCGTCCCTAATAAGCCTCATGGTTTCTGTGGACGTTAAGCACCATGTTTACTTACTTACTTGCAGAATCACATGCGAATGCAGTGAGTCTGCTCGAGAGCGGAGAATAGCGCTATATAAAAGTGATCAACAACAACAACAACAAATGCGATTTTGAACAAACTGGGTGATAAATGTATTGAAAAACTGCTGTCCGTGTAAACTTATATATATATATATATATATATATATATATATATATATATATATATATATATAATATATATATATATATATATAGTCCAGTCTAGTCATAATTGGTTATATATATATATATATATATATATATATATATATATATATATATATATATATATATATATATATATATATATATATATATAGTCCAGTTCTATCGATATGATTCGTGGTCTTCTTTGCTTCAGTTCTCCTTCAATCAATTCGGCTTCTCGAGAGCTGACTGAAGTCGGAACGTAAACCGATAATACCTTCGGCTAGCACATCTACATTGCAAAAATCAGATTTGTTATCGAGGAGGCTATGGTATAATCTGTTCGGTGCACCGGTTCTTTGCGCCCTGAGCCAGATCTTCAGTGTGTGTGTGTGTGTGTGTGTGTGTGTGTGTGTGTGTGTGTGTGTGTGTGTGTGTGTGTGTGTGTGTGTGTGTGTGTGTGTGTGTGTGTGTGTGTGTGTGTTTGTGTTGTTGTGGGTTTTGTGTTTTGGTTGTTGTGTTTGTTTTTTGTTTGTGGTTTTTGTTGGTTGTTGTGTGTTTTTGTGTGTTGTGTGTGTGGGTGTGTGTTGTTGTTTGTGGTGTTGGTGGTTGGTTTGGTTGTGGTTTGGGGTGTGTGTGTGTGTGTGTGTGTGTGTGTGTGTGTGTGTGTGTGTGTGTGTGTGTGTGTGTGTGTGTGTGTGTGTGTGTGTTTGTGTGTGTGTGTGTGTGTGTGCCTCAAAGCAAAACAAAAGGAAGGCCTGTTTTGTGAATATGTTTCCAGTGCAAACGGGTTATCTGTGTATCTTTTCCCAAAACAATAGGTCTGCCTTGTCCGTTCCCTGCTTCTTATCTGTCTTCCTCCGCCTCGAGTCTCTATTTGTTGCCCGTTTTAAGTTGTGTGTAAATTACATTTTGTATAGTCAGTATGCTCGTGTGTGCAGGTGCCTGTGTATGTATGTATTTGTGCGTGTATGCGCTTAGAAAAGTCTCCACGGACAATATTTTGCGCTTTATAAAATACCGTTAATTATTATTATCTGCAGACATGTATTTTGCCGTGTTCAGGCGATGTAGTTTCAGTGTAATATGTGGTGAAACTGATGAGGGTGTTCACAACGTTAAAAAGTACTGATGATGATAACACAACGTTGTCACAATTTTAAAGAAAAGAAGAAATTATAATTAGAACATCACAGAAAACCGGTTGGGGGAGGGAGGGGGTTGGGGTGGGTGCCGGGGGATCAAAAATCAGATTCGGTATCGAGGAGGCTATTCGGTACACCAGTTCCCCCCGGATCCATTTTTTCTTTTTTCTTTTTTGTCAGTCAGTGGCCCAAAGCAAAACGAAAGAAAGTCCTGTTTTATGAGTGGGCATCCCGGTGCAAAAAGGTTATATATATTTTAATTGAAAACAGCTCCTGTCATGAGCATTACAGTGATGGGTGTCTGTTGTCTCGCAGTTTACGCCTGGGTTCACATCATGTGATAGGCTGCCGGCTTGAACTCATTTAACTTTAAAGGGGACTTGAAGTTCTTAGTGTAATCTGATTCTAAGCGTCTTCACTCAGCATGAATTTCTTTCTTTCTTTCTTTCTTCTTTTTTTCGCCCGCTTTTTGGGGGGGATGGAGGATGGTGGGGGGAGGGCGGGGTGTTGTTTTATTTTGTTTTTGTTATTGTTGTTAAACCTGCTGTAAAAAACAAAAACAAACAACAACCGTTACATAAAAATTCGCCAGCTAGACTGCATAGATTCGTGCATATTTTCTTTCTTTCTTTCTTCTTCTTCTTCTTCTCTCTCTCTCTCTCTCTCTCTCTCTCTCTCTCTCTCTCTCTCTCTCTCTCTCTCTCTCTCTCTCTCTCTCTCTCTCTCTCTCTCTCTCTCTCTCTGTGTTGGGTTTCTTGAATAGATAGATAATTGATTTTCAACGCCCAGTCAACCATGACGCATATCAGATCAGGGCAAACGGTCAAGTTGTGTTCCCTCCTGGGATGCTTTTTTCTTTTCTTCCTTTCTTTCTTTTTATTTTATTTTTATAGAATCATCAAACAAAGGATTTAATCAGCGCTCGAAATACGTAACACAAGTACAACAACCGAAAGAGCTGAGTCGCCTACGATAACTCTCACCTGGCATGCGTGTACAGAAACATAAACAAGGTACATAAACACCCAAACAAGGTACAGAAACTCCACCAGAGGTACATCCTCAATTTTTATCAATATTTCCATTTCATTTTTAATTTTCAGTATCTTTATAGAAATGAATTCTCTTTGTACTCCGAACAGTATTGTTAAGTTTAATGGCATTGCTCATCGTCAGTGGTTGTCGCTGGGCGCTTTGTTCTCAACATTTCGAGTTGAGGCGCATAATAAGTCACTGTTTATGATTATTGTTCTCTTTTCTCCCGCTGTCGTGGTCACCGTGTGGCCCTCCTCTTGCTGGCACGCTGTCTGGCCATGCATCACTGTGCGAACTGACGCTGCACTTTTGTATCCGTTAGAGGGGGGGGGGGGGGGGGGGGGGGGGGGGGGGGGGGAGGAAGAGAGAAGGAGAAGGAGAGAAGAGAGGAGAGAGAGAGAGAGAGAGACAACAGAACAACACACACACACACACACACACACCACACACGACAGGATGTGTACATGGAGAGAGAGAGAGAGAGAGAGAGAGAGAGAGAGAGAGAGAGAGAGAGAGAGAGAGAGAGAGAGAGAGAGAGAGAGAGAGAGACACACACACACACACACACACACACACACACACACAACACCACCAAACGGGTGATGGCAAGAGAAAGAGAGAGAGAGCACACACACAACACACACGTGCGAACGAAGAACAGAGAGAGAGAGGAGGTAGATAGGAGAGAGAGGAGAGAGAGAGAGAGAGAAAAGACACACACACACACACACACAACACAAGCAACAAACAAGGAGAGGAGAGAGAGAGAGAGAGAAGACCAGAGAAGATTATTCTTGCGTCTATACCGCACAGCACCACGCACGCATGCACCTTTCCTGTTTTTCTCACCGTGACCATATCGTCTTCAACCCGCCGACGACAGCCCCTCCTATGCCAGCCCCTGCCCCTCCCCCCCCCCCCCGCCCTCACCGCCACCGCCCTCCTCCACCCCGCCCCCGCCCCCGCCCCCTACGACAGCTCCTCCTATTCTACCTCCCCCTCCCAGTTTCGTTTTTTCCCCCATTCTGCCTTGCTGTCAGTGTCTCCGTTTGTGTCGTTGTCTGGCCTGCACGCAACCAGTCTCGTTTCTCAGTCTAGCCCACCACAGCGGCACGGGAAAAACATCCGAGGAGAGTGATGCGGGAATTTGCAAACTGGTAGGAAGGTGCAGATAATAACTGTGTACAGAGTTTACCCGAAGCCAGGGAGAGAGAGGCGGGGGTAAACACGGTGTGGGCGCTTCAGTCAGTCAGTCTCGAGACAGACAGACAGACAGTTGGCGGTTATTCCTAGGTCATCGGCCTTGCCGCGGGCGAGAGAACTTTGCTTGCTGCTGCTGCACGGTTCAGCTGGGGTTAGTTAGCCTCTGTTGTCTCGGATTCAAGTTCAATACTAGTGAAGCGGAGAGAGAGAGAGAGTGAGAGAGGGATAGAGAACGAGGCCGACCGGGTGTACACGTCGACTGGGTGATCCGGACTAAGGACAGCGTTGCTAGCCAGACTGCCGTTCTTTGGTGGATGATGAAGTCGAGGTGCCTGAGGATGTCCGAACTGTGCTGTTGAAGAGCAGTTATGTAAGTTGTTTGGATGTATATGACATGGATTTTTTAAAATTATTATTTACTTATTTCGTTTGTGTTGATTTTGCTGCGGGCGTCTGGGTGCCACCATCTCTCTCTCTCTCTCCTCCATCTACACCCCACCCCCTTTCCCGGTCTCCCCTCCTTTTCTACGTCTCTCTGTCTCGGTCTGTCTCTCCCTCTGCCTGTCTGTCTTGGTCTGTCTGTCATCTGTCTCATTCTTTCGTGAATATAATCGGTCCCGTTTTCTTTTGACTAAGTTTATTCTCTTTTTCTTTTTTTCTTTTCTTTTCCATTTCCAGTTATATGTATGAATGAGCTTTCATTTTTATTTCTGCTGATTTGCCCTAAACCTGTTTGTGAACTGACATCCTTAAAAAATGTATGGAATGTTTGGAATATCCCCCCCCCCACACCTCACCATGTGGGCGTATTATGTATCAATGGAATCAGTCCCACGGCACAGGCGAGGTCAGGACTGATGTAAAAAGACTAGGAGTCTAGTCCACTGCTCCCGGAAAAGTTTATTCATCATTGTCTTTTCTACTCTGTCTCTGTCCGTCTGTCTGTCTGTCTGTCTGCCTTTCTCTCTGTATCATTCTCTCACGCGCCTAACCCTGATGTGACCGTTACGGATGAGTGGGCATTAAAAACCAAATATTTGACCTCTTTTGTGTCCGTCTCTGCCTGTTTGTCTACCCCCCCCCCCACCCCCACCCCCCCCTGTCTTTGTCTGTCTACCCCCTCCCCCCCTCCTCTCCCCTTCTTTCTCTTTCTCTCTCTTGTTGTTATCCCGCTCCTTAAAAAAACAAAAAAACAAACACATTTGTTTGTTCTTGAACTGCTTCCTTCTTGTTCTCTTTCGCCTCTTTCTTCTCTGCAGTCTCCTCTTCATCCTTTTCTTATTAGCTGACCTTTTTCGTGTGTGTGTGTGTGTGTGTGTGTGGTGTGCATGCGCGCGTGTGTGTGTGTGTGCATGCGCGCGTGTGTGTGTGTGTGTGCATGCGTGCGTGCGTGCGTGTGTTTTGTGTGTGTGCATGCGTGCGTGCGTGCGTGCGTGTGTGTGTGTGTGTGTGTGTGTGTGTGTGTGTGTGTGTGTGTGTGTGTGTGCGTGCGTGTCTGTGTGCGTCTGTGTGTGTGTTTGAGAGAGAACCAGTCTTCCTCCACCAAGGCAGAGAGATGCAGCTAAGTGCGTACAGGAGGAGCACGCACTGAATCAACCCCATACACACGTCCCCGTGCAGACAGGCACGCACACCGCAGTCACTCTCCCACTCCCTGGCCGGGCACACACACACACACACACACACACACACACGTGTGTGTGTGTGTGTGTGTGTGTGTGTGTGTGTGTGTGTGAGAGAGAGAGAGAGAGAGAGAGAGAGAGAGAGAGAGAGAGAGAGAGAGAGACGCACACATTGGCATACACACTGCAGTTTTTCTGTCTCTGTCTCTGTCTGTCTCTTCACACACACCTAGGACATCCCCCCCCCACACCTGACACACACCCGTGAAAACTGTACTACAGTCACACACACACAGTAACATACACACACACACACACACACACACACACACCGTGACACACACACCGTGACACATACATACGCCGTGACACAAATACACCGTCACACACACACACACACACACACACACACACACACACACAGAGCGGCCGTCCTGCCCACGTGCCGGTCCCCGTCCCAAACAACAAGTTGATAGCTCTATACATCACCCACGAACTCGGGGACGTGTCAGACACACGGCAAAGAAATCCTGGACACATGTATGTAGGCCTATGCTGCAATGAGCGGCCAGATCAGCGATGGAGGAATGAGCAGTAGTCATCATCATCCATCAATCACCCCAAGGCGTCGATTGCCACGGTGGAAATGCGTCACTATTGCCTCACGCAATTAAAAAAAAAAAAAAATGAAATATGAAATTTGCCCTTGTAGCGTACATGTACATCTCTGCAGTCTTTATCATACAGAATGAGGGACAGTTCCATTTAGAGGTGTTGTTTATTTTTTTTTTTTGCCACAGGGTTCATAGTCCTGAAACCTACTAGACTGCATGGGTCAATTGACTCGCACGCTCTTATTTCAGTGGGTCAGTGTTGGCATGAACGGACAAACCAACGACGCAAAACACACGCAGGCATGCACGCAACCCCCCCCCTCCCCCTCCCGTCTCCCACCCAACACACACGCAAATTTACGAGGAAAAAAAGAAATTGAGAGCACAGGAGTGTGCTTGAAGAGTTGGCCATAGCTTTCTCTGATGCTGACGACCATAATGGTAATGACGATGATCGTATTATCACCATTCACAAAGCGCCTGCCATTTTGCATCTGTTTGTTCTGTAAGAGCACTGAGATGCGCTAATTATGAATGAATGAATGAATGAAAATTTATATATAGCGCATAAAAAACTTCCACACAAAACCTTGCGTGTTCACAGCGACAGTTACTTACTTTTGGCTTGCTTGTGTTTGCCATTGACTGTGTTGTGTGTAGAACTGTTGATAATGAAGTGATGCTTAATGTCCTCAGATGTCAGTTGACATATTAGGGACAAGTTGTGACCACTGCCGAAGCATGGTTCAATAATTCTTTACGTCCACGGAAACCAGAAGGCTCGTTAGGACGGACAGCCCAGGACGGCCACCTCGACTCTCACAGCTCCTGAACTATGTGTAGAACTGTAGGTAGGCAGTGTTGCTTAATGTCTTTAGATGTCAGGGACAAGCTGAGACCAATGCCGAAGCATGGTTCAATATTGCTTTACGTCTATGAAAACCAGAAGGCTCGTTAGGACGGACAGCCCAGGACGGCCACCTCGACTCTCACACAGCTCCTGAACTATGGTGTAGAACTGTGAGCCAGTTTTTTTACTTGTATTTCGGTGACTTGAGTTTCGGCCTGGTGTGCAGTAAATGTGAATGTGTGATTCGTCCTGGAGTGACCCAGTGCGGCTGACCTGACGTAAAAAACCCAAGAACTGTCTCTAACTAAATCGCGACGGAACGACTAGGAAATACACTAACTGCTTCTAATGTATGTCAAAAGATTTCGACCCCTCTTGTTGTTTTTGTTGTTTTTATTTTTTAAAGAGAGAGAGAGAGAGGAACTCAGAACTCAGAAATTTTTTTTGGTTTGTTTTGGGGGGTTTTACTGTTTTAAACTTCTGCCAAATCCCATTTAAAAAAAAGGGCAAAGGGGGGGGGGGGGAGAGACTCTTCTTTCGAGAAGAAGAAAAAGAGAGAGAGACTCTTCTTCCGGTCTCATTTTACTGATCACGAGATTATGACTTGCAGAGTAAAGAGGGAAAGAGGGGACAAGTTCAACACTTACTTTAAAAATACACACACAAAACCCACACACCCTTCCAGCGTTGCAGTTCTCAGGTCCCCAGTTCGGCTTGTTCCACCACAGCACAGGCACCCGGACTCACCCTGTTATTTCTTTGTTTTGTCTGTCCGAGCTGATGTGTCTGAGCACTAGGTACACAAAACCTTTTTTTTCTTTTTTCCTTTTCTTTCCCCCGGGGTGTGTGTGTGTGTGTGTGTGTGTGTTTTGTGTGTGTGTGTGTGTGTATATTTTTAAAAAGGAAAAAGCAAGGTGTGGGGTTTTGGGGGGGGGTGTCGCCTAAAGGGGTCAGCTAAAAAGAAAAAAAGGGGGAACAAAAAAGAAAAAAAAAAGGAAAAAAGAAAGAAACCCCCTTGAAACCCCCAAAAACAAACAAACAAACAAACAAACAAACAAACAAAAAACAGCAACAACAAACCCCCCAAAACCCAGCAATAACAACAGCGAAGGAGAAAGTCTGAACCTGTCGAAGATGGGACGGTGTCCAACCATTACCTTAGATCGTTGCTGACTCATCGAAGTCCGCGGCTTTCATCTTCGTGCCAGTTGGCCCTGTCATTTGTGCCGCACTCTACCCACCCGGACATGGCGTTAGGGGGGGGGGGGGGGGGGGGGGGTACAGCGGAGGAGCTGGGAAACGGGACATGACCCACATAAACCCAAATCTGCGCTGTCATTCGCAGTTAGACGTGGGGAAGTTACCCACACATACCGGGAATGTCACAAGACCGGGCTGGCTGGAACGTAGGCGTAGCGCCACCCTGTGGCTGCTGGTTTTCCCTCGGGAAAAGCCGCCGCCCGATTTTAATCTCAATCTACAAAACACCAGTGTAATCCTCCACGAAAATCAAATAAAAATACGAGGAGAAATCGAACACTGCTGTATATATATATATATATATATATATATATATATATATATATATATATATATATAAAAAAATTTCCAACGTAGTTAAATTTTAATAATTATAAAAAATTTTAAATGGGTTAAATATATATAATTATTTAAAAAAATTCCATTGGCATTGCGGTTTTTTTAAAAAATTCCAGGTCCTTTGGGCCCGGGGAAGAATTCTTCGGGTAAGGGCCCCGGCGCCCCGGGGATTTTGGTTTTCGCACTTTTTGGGCAAAGGGGAATTTTTGAACCCAAGGGCTAAAAGCATTTGGGAAATTTTTAAAATTTAACCTTTTTGGGTTACCCAAAGTTTCGGGGGAAGGGGGGTTGGTCCACTTGGGATAAATTTAAACCCCAAATATGAGGTCGCTGGAACAAGGGGGGAATGAGGGGTGGGGGAAAATGAGATGTGTCCACCTGGGATCAATACTGGGGTCGGGGGCTGGGTCGTCTAGGCTGTACTGGGGCATTCACTCGTAGAACTGGGCAGCACCTGGGGCCGGTTAAAAGATCGTCGTCCACTATTTACATTTTAAAAACTGGGCTGCAGATGAAAAACCTTGCAAGGTTATGTCGGCGGCTGCACCAACATGTAATATTTTACAATCGGCACACACAATATTTACAGTTAAAAACGTCGAAGACGCACATGGTAGTTTAAATACACTTGTAGTAAAATCGAGGCCTGTAGTCAGGCGGCTAAAACACTTGGGTATGCAAGCATACTTTTGTGGTGGTCGCTGGAATGGTCCAGCAGACTAGAACTGGGTGCGGGAAACACGGGGACGTTCGCCCCTTCCTCCGCCGCCCGGATTAACCCGAGCTGCGGGAAAGCGTTGAACGTAGCCGGTGGTCCCACATACTACAGGTGGGCGCCAGTGGACAGGGGGAGACCAGTCTGGCTGCAGCCCGTAAGAGGCTCCATCCTTCACGCTGATCGCACACTGCCAGGTTTTTTGTACACAGGGGCAGTCCCACGCTGCGTGGGGTTTCCCAGTCAGAGGCGGGAAGTGGTCTGAACATGAGGTGCAGGAAAACATCACGTGGTGAAACGAGACGCTCATCTCACACTCACACTTTGTCGGTACGCACATGCAAACTCCAGACGCCCACTGCAGACGATGATGATGCGAGCTATGTAGGTCGGCTCTCCAGGGAAAAAGACTCCTGCCCTGCAGGGGGGGAGGTATCGTCCCACTCCTTGGCCGTGGCCATTGAGCGGAACTCCTTCTCCCACTGCTTCCACGCCTGCTTGTTTAGTTCCGCAGACGTAAAGCGACGTTGAACTCGTTTTAGTAGCAGAGCTCAGGAGCCGTGTGAATATTGAGGTGGCCGTCCTGGACTCCCCGTCCGTAATGGTCTTTATGGCTTTCGTGGACGTAAAGCAAAATTGAACTCGGCCCGAAAAGCTCAGGAGCTGTGAAAGTGGAGGCGGCCGTCCTGGGCTCCCCGTCCGTAATGGTCTTTATGGCTTTTTGTGGACGTAAAGCAAAAAAATTTAACTCGGCCCGAAAAACTCAGGAGCTGTGAAAGTGGGGGGCGGCCGTCCTTTGGGGTCCCCCGTCCGTAATGGTCTTTATGGCTTTTGTGGACGTAAAAACAAAAATTTAATTCCCAAAACTCAGGAGCTGTGAAAGTGGGGGGCGGGCCCTCCTGGGCCCCCGTCCCCAAAACCCCTTCTTAATTTGGGGAAAAAATTTCTTCCGGGAACCCCAATTGGGAAATATTCGGCGAAGCTAGTTGGTTTTAATTGGGGGAACTTTTTTTCGCGAACCCCAGTTGGAAGTATTCGTCGAAGCTATATTCGGGGAAAAAGCGTCGTTTAACATGTTCTGGGAACATTCGCCCTATTCGACGATCATTGCCTTTTGATTGGCTGAAGCAAAAGCTCTCCCGTGGATGAAAAAAAAATAAAAATAAAAAAAGGATGACGGTGCCGGTTTTCCCCGCTTGGGGGGAATTTGTTTATTTGTTGACTTTTTGGGAGGCCGCCGCCTTGTCTCGGGGACCCAGAATGAGAAAAGTAGTTAGTTGAATTATCCTGTGAGGGATGATGAAAGTATATTGACTTGACATTACTTGACTTTAGCCCACTTTTCGATCATGCTGGGGCTGCCGCAAGTTCGGGCCGAAGCTTGCATCTCATTAAAGGGTTAAACTTAAAGTCGAACTTCGAACCCCTGTTCCCAATGTTCAATTAAGAAACGAATCATAGTTCGTCGAACTGTCCGAAGTATGTTCGGCGAACAAACATTCGCCCAGTTAAGAACGGGCTTAACAGTCCTTATGGTCTCTGTGGTCGTAAAGCGGCAACACTGAACTTGTTAGAGTTGCAGTACCCAAGGACAGCTCATTACGCGCTTTGCACAACGTACGTTTCTGTGACGCAGACAGGCCTACGCTATAAAACGTGTCTCACGTTGTTGTATAGTGATCATAGTTCAGGAGCTGTGTGAGAGTCGAGGTGGCCGTCCTGGGCTGTCCGTCCTAACGAGCCTTCTGGTTTCCGTGGACGTAAAGCTATATTGAACCATGCTTCGGCATTGGTCTCAGCTTGTCCCTAATATGTCAACACTAAGCAACACTACCTACCTTGTATAGTGAACAGCGATGTGAAGAGCCGCCCAGTGAAACATCTGGTTCGTCGTTATTGCCCGTGTTTGCTTGTGAAAAAAGAAAAGAGAAACAAAGGTTGCTTTGTCATAACCGAGTAGAGAGAGAGAGACAGAGAGAATTGTTTTTCAACGCCCAGTCAACCATGAACACGTGTTGGTAATTTTCATGTAGGCGTCACGCTTGGTAGCCTCTCGTTTGATGCTGATTCAATCTGGCTTTGGGAGAAGAATACACACATTTGTGTGTGTGTGTGTGTGTGTGTGTGTGTGTGTGTGTGTTTACCTGATGTTGTTATAATTTCCATCTCGGGAACAGAGCGACCCTTGGTTCACGGACCGCACACAGCGTGTATTTCTAAAAAGGGAAACCTCTAACGCCCCCCATTTTTTTTTTTTTTTTTTTTCGAACACATTTTCTGATCAACCCCCCCCCCCCCCCACCTCTGTTTTTTTGTTTGTTTTATTTTTAAATTATTTTACATTTCCCCCCCCCCCTTATTTTTTTGCGATGTCGAGTGCAATTTTCACTGGACGAATTTGCCTGTTACCATTACTGAGCCGCTCCTCAACTCTTCGCAGTCCGTCCATTAGAGATTTTACGGTACTGCGTCCCCGACAGCTGAGGGGTACACGTTGCTGGAGAACGCGTCAGAGGGTCTTGGTTCCTGGAGACTGGGAACAGAACAGAGTGCTGGTGTTTTGGCGGCGTGGGTTGTCTTCCCTTTGCGGAACTGGTTCCAAGATGGGTGGAAACCAGTCCAAGTCCAGGAAAGGTAAGGCTGGCTATGTCATGGACCTATACATATATATATATATAGGTCCATGTATATATAGGTCCATGGGCAACATATTGTACTGACTCGTTTACTGCAGTGCTGTTTTTACTGACAGGATGAGGAGGAGGAGGGGGAAGAGAGAGAGAAAATTTGAACTCGAACTCGAATTCGAAAACTTAATTTTACTTTTATTTTACAAGGATTGTAGTTTAGGTTTAGTCAAAAACCTGTCTAACAACTAGTCCTTGCTAAGCTACTGATGCGTAAATATAAAATTACACTGATGCATCCTTTATATACATATAGGCATGAATGGGTGAGTGAAGCGTTATACATGGGAATTTCCACACAAACATAGCGTGTTCACAGCGCCTGATACACACATGCACTCAGTTATACATTATGAGCATACAACCAGTAAATAAGGCAGTAGAACATCTGATCAATTCATATGACCAGTTTTGGAAAACAAAACGAAAGCAGTCAATGCTCATCTTATAAAGAACAGTAAGGGAGAGAGGGGGAAAGTCACTCTCACAAGCAGCCGGAAGGACTGGGCGGAGAGAGAGAGAGAGAGAGAGAGAGAGAGAGAGAGAGAGAGAGAGAGAATTCGAAACTTTTAATAAGCAAGGAGTGTAATCTAACAGGCAGTCCGTGCTGTACAACACACACACACACACACACACACACACACACACACACACACACACACACACACACACACACACTGACACAAACACACACACACACACACACACACGCACGCACGACGCACGCACACGCACGCACGCACGCACGCACGCACGCACACACGCACGCACACACATAACACAGCGAGAGTGTGTTCATCTAACTCCCACTCTATACTATTCATCCACGGCAACACCTGATTTTAGCCCCCATCTTCCCTGCCCTCCCGTTCATCTAACTCACATTCTTTACTATTCATCCACACAACACCTCGATGTGAACAGACATAAAGTAAAACATTGATTGATTGACTGATCCACGCAACACGTGATTTTAGCCCCCATCTTCCCTGGTTTTCCATTCATCAAACTCTGATTCTAGAAATTACAATAGTCAGCCACAACAACGCGTGATTCCCTGGTTTCCCATTCATCCAACTCCCATTCTAGTCAATATTCATCCACGGCAACACATGGTTTTAAACCCCGCGTTCATCTAACACCATTCTAGACAATAATTACCCCAACAACTCGTGATTCCCCCCCCCCCCCCCTCCCGCCCCTTCCCCTTTCTCCATCTAACTGCGATTCTAGACAATATTGACCCACGGGAGCACCTGGTTTTATAACCCCCCACCTCTCCCGGCCTCCACCTCTCCCGCCCCGAAACACGAATAGTAGCAGAATAATCGAAACGATGATTGCAGCGAATACTGGCCAGATCAGCCATCGCGACTTGAATACTTACCCCCACACAGTGATCTTTTGGGAAACGTCATCATCGTGTGAATGAAATTAAGTCACGTGAAAAAGTACAGGGGCTTGAAGTGAGCAGTTCGTATTTCATCTGGCGGCACATGCGATACATCTGTTGTAGGCCTAGTGACACTTCTAGCAATCCTTTAAAAACAAATTAGTTTTAATGTTATAGTTTCATTTTAATATCCCTATTTTGCTTTCGTACTCAGCAAATAGTTCTGTTTTCTTTCTTTCTTTCTTTCTTCTTCTTCCTCTTTTTAATTTATTAATCGACACTTTTTTGGTCTGTGACACTCAGCATTCGTCAGTGTCAGTTCACTGAGAAATGTTTCAACAACAACAACAACAACAACAAAAACGAATATTTTTAACCAAGTGCTACTGTATTTTTTATTTTTTTTTAACTTCAGATACACTTTGGGGTTCGAGTTCGAATTTTTGTTGTTGCTGAAAAATACAAGCCCCTGTGACTATGGACACGTGTGAAAATGTGAAAGTATTTCCACGCGGAAGCTATACTTGTCACAATCCCGGGAACTCCGTGTGGAGCCAAAGATTGATGCGTCAAGTGACAGGGAAACTAAACGCTGCTCGGAGTCAGCGCACGACATTTCTGCTGTACGGCTAGACTAGTGAATTCGTGGACCGACACCGACAACGAAGAAGTCTTCGCCATACGGTTTGTACGTGACGAGCCCAGTGAATGTATGTCTGTATAGTGTGTATATCGTGTACATGTCAGTGT
>JABMCL010002049.1:2155000-2157500 GCA_018857735.1 Alviniconcha marisindica | reverse complement strand
GAGAGGAGAGAGAGAGAGAGAGAGAGAGAGAGAGAGAGAGAGAGAGAGAGAGAGAGAGAGTGGTGTGTGTGTGTGTGTGTGTGTGTGTGTGTGTGTGTGTGTGTGTGAGAGAGACAGAGAGAGAGAGAGGTGTTGTGTGTGTGTGTGTGTGTGTGTGTGTGTGTGGTCAGTGTAGCGCTGATTATGTACAAACAGGTGTACGATAAGTCGTGTGTAGGCGAAAATAATGCGCTTGGCAGTCACGCTGGTCCAGCTGGTGTCTTTACGTCGCTGCACTGATATAATAACAATGATAACGACAGCGAAATTATAGAGCGCTTTCAACGTGAGACTCAAAGCACTTCACAGGAAAACATGCAACGCGTAAAAACTTGCGCACAAATTAATGGCATAAAAATACACACACACACACACACACACACACACACACACACACACACACAAACACGCTTGGCTGAGAATGAGGTATGGCATTTGGCTGATGAGCAGACGGACCGCCAGGTTTGATTTCAGTTTCGGCTCGTCGTTCTCTTCAGTAGTTGTGGTTTGTGGACACTTGAGACTGACTTGGCCCACCTACAGTTAACGAACAGTAAAATGGCTAACCCATAGCTAACTAACAATAAAATGGCTCACCAATAGCTAACGAACAGTAAAATGGCTAACCCATAGCTAACTAACAGTAAAATGGCCCACCTACAGCTAACAAACAGTAAAATGGCTAACCCGTAGCTAACTAAGAGTAAAATGGCTCACCAAAGCTAACGAACAGTACAATGGCTAACCCATAGCTAACTAACAGTAAAATGGCTCACCAATAGCTAACGAACAGTACAATGGCTAACCCATACCTAACTAAGAGTAAAATAGCTCACCAATAGCTAACGGACAGTAAAATGGCTCACTGCAGCCAACGAACAGTAACGTGGCTAACCTACAGCTAAGGAACAGTAAAATGGCCCACCTAAAGGTAACGAACAGTAATACGATTAACCTACAGCTAACGAACAGTAAAATGACTAACGTACGGCTAACGAACAGTAAAATGGCTCATCTACACCTAACGAACAGTAAAATGACTAACCTACAGCTAAGGAACAGTAAAATGGCCCCCTAGAGCTAACGAACAGTAAAATGACCCACCTAAAGCTAACGAACAGTAAAATGACTAACCTACAGCTAAGGAACAGTAAAATGGCCCACCTAAAACTAATGAACAGTAAAATGACTAACCTACAGCTAAGGAACAGTAAAATGGCCCACCTAAAGCTAACGAACAGTAAAATGACCCACCTAGAGCTAACGAACAGTAAGATGACTAACCTACAGCTAAGGAACAGTAAAATGACCCATCTAGAGCTAACGAACAGTAGAATTACTAACCTAGAGCTAACGAACAGTAAAATTACCCACCTAGAGCTAAGGAACAGTAAAATGACTAACCCACAGCTAAGGAACAGTCCAAAAATCACCCCTAGCCCATCTCACGGCAGAGTCATTCTCCGTGGTGGTGTGAGTCCAATCCGTGGCGATGTGTAGGCATAGAAACCCTCTCCCAGGGAGCAGAGAGGACAGGCGATGCATCACAAAAAACACTGTTACGACAGTGCGAGTGGTGACAATTTATGAAGCAACAGGAAAATTATCGATTTTTCTTCTTCTTCTCTTCTTCTTCTCGGAGAATGCCTGTGATCGGCTGCGCTTGCAAGTGAAACGTCACGTACGTGTTTCTGACCGCTGATGCCTTAATTCTCTCTTTCCTTTCCTTCCTGTCGTGCTGGGAAGTTAATGCATGTTCACGCTGAAGTCGAAAATTCCAACAGCTCCGCGGAAAAGACATTTTCACAGTTGGAAAGAATCTGGTGAAGCTCGCACAGACTTAAACCATGATGGATGTAGAGAGAGGGGTTGTGGAATGATAATCTCGGTTGCAGTCTTGTGAATCTGTCCGCAAACGTATTTATTATTCATTCTACCTGCTTCATGATGATACCGTCCAAACCAAGAGCTGCCGCTTGGTGATCCGTTTTTACCTACCGCATCGCCATTTTGTTTTGTTTCAAGTGGAAAATGCAGCTTTCTGTAGGTTTCATATTTCCACTGATTCAAGTCCAGACCTGGAACATGGACGTCACTGGCTAATTGTATTTTTGTTGCTGTTGATGTTGTTTCAAAGCAGGTTTTAAAAGAGAATTTTGTGTGTTTTTAATCAGTCAACCGAACTTGACTGATTTGCAGCCAAGCCTTTAGACAATTTTGAATCCAATCACAATTTCTGTGTCTCTGTGTCTGTATGTCTCTGTCTGTCTCAGTGTGTCTGTCTGTGTTTGTGTCTGTCTGTCTCTCTCTCAGTCGCACACGCACACACACAACACACGCATGGAAGCTATCTAACGCAGACATTAATTAGAAGCAGCCGGTAGCACTGAGAAAGGTGTTGCTGCCTAAAAATGGTGAAATGCGATCTGATAGATCTGATTCTGCTGCGGCAGGTTCTGGT
>JABMCL010002049.1:2125000-2145000 GCA_018857735.1 Alviniconcha marisindica | reverse complement strand
GCGTTTTTACGTCTTTCAACTGGAAGTCAATTTTGAGCAAACTAAACCATAAATCGACTGAAAAACTTCTGTTGGCGGTTTAATATAAATATATATAAATTCCATTCCTATTAATAAGACCTTTGATGCCTTTTCGCTTGCGGTCACCTTGAAGAAAAGTTGCTGACCTAAGAGAGAATGGATACGGGTACTATCATCCAACGCAGCACATTTCCCCATTATTCCACAAGGAATTGTATTACACCACATTTTCATGAAAAGACAGTCATCATTCAGAAAGTGAACAGGACGGCTATATACGAATTAGAAAAAGAAGAAATAAGATGACGCTAATAAATGAATAATGAAATAAAATAAAGACTCGGTTGTTGGTACCAGTATGTCCAATTGTGTTCGGCCTCGTCCAGTGAACGGCAGGGTGCAGTCTCCGGTTTTTAAAAATATTTTTTTATTAAGCAGTGGCTTGGTGGGGTTGTGCAGGAATGGAAGTGACGTCATGCGTGGCGGAAGCTGCGCAGAGCGTGTCGGTGGTGGACCTGATTAAGGTGCCCTTCCAGCTGGTGCTGGGCAGCCAGGTCGGCCAGGTGCTGCAGAAGGTACCACTCTTCATTCCTGCCACTCGCTCCCCACGCTACGTTTTGTCTGGAGGGTTCCGCGCTGGCTTCTTAGCACCGTCTCTCTATCTTTCCGCACAAGCCTAATTTCCACCTGACCACCACGTGGTGGTACTGGCTGTGTAGGCTCACTTCCACCTACCGCCACGTGGTGGTACTGGCTGTGTAGGCTCAATTCAACCTGGCCACCATTTGGTGGTACTGGCTGTGTAGGTTCACCTCCACCTGACCGCCACGTGGTGGTACTGGCTGTGTAGGCCCCTAAGCTTTCCACCTGACCACCACGTGGTGGTACTGGCTGTGTAGGTTCATTTCCACCTGACTACCATATGGTGGTACTGGCTGTGTAGGCTCACCTCCACCTGACCACCACGTGGTGGTACTGGCAGTGTAGGCTCACTTTCACCTGATCACCACGTGGTGGTACTGGCTGTGTAGGCTCACTTCCACCTGACCGCCACGTGGTACTGGCTGTGTAGGCCCCTAAGCTTTCCACCTGATCACCACGTGGTGGTACTGGCTGTGTAGGCTCACTCACCTGCCACACGGGGGTACTGGCTGTGTAGCCCTTCCACCTGACCACCACGTGGTGGTACTGGCTGTGTAGGCTCACTTCCACCTGACCACCACGTGGTGGTACTGGCTGTGTAGGCTCACTTCCACTGACCACCACGTGGTGGTACTGGCTGTGTAGGCTCACTTCCACCTGACCACCACGTGGTGGTACTGGCTGTGTAGGCTACTTTCACCTGACCCCACGTGGTGGTACTGGCTGTGTAGGCTCACTTTCACCTGATCACCACGTGGTGGTACTGGCTGTGTAGGCTCACCTCCACCTGATCACCACGTGGTGGTACTGGCTGTGTAGGCTCACTTTGACCTGATCACCACGTGGTGGTACTGGCTGTGTAGGTTCAGTTGTGGAATGCACGCTGACTCTACTCTGATAGAGCATTCAGAGGACCGTAATGTGCCTTTGCCTCATTTGATTGCAATTTATCCCTCTATCTCGTCGTCAGTGAAAACCTACTTTGAAGGTTTTGTTCATTGATTCAGAACCACGACTGACGACCAGTCTTTTGCTCTGTTGCTTATAAATTCTTTGGCTTGTAAGGAAAACATGGCGGCCACTCTTTTTTCTTTCTTTTCTTTTCCGAACAGAATATAAATTTTAACGTTCTGATTGGCTGATGTGGTGCGGTGAGTGGCAGCCCGGAACCCTCTGTCGTACGTCACACTCTTGTTTTGTTGTGTGTATCGCCAGCTGTTTCTAGAGGTATGGGATTTTCCCGGTGAATCTTTTGTCGTGTGATTGCTTGTTGAACTGTTTGCTAGGTCAGTCTGTAGTCGGTGTGCAAACTTGCATTTTTAGCGACGACAGATTTTGCACCTGCAAAGGACCACTCCACTCTGACCTGTCAGTCAAAAAGCGCGGGAAGCAAATCCCAGCCAATCAGCAGCTATATGTTAATGAGGCTAAGTCTGGCAGATCCGAGGGCGCCACACTGATTGGTCGGAGTGGGCTGGTCTGTGCTCGAGTTTTGGCAGCGACCGGCTACGGTTGTGCAATGTATCCTGAATATTGTTTGTTTTACATGTGTACAACGGTTGTGTTGTATTTGCTTCACAGGTATGCAAAGTGTTTATTTACATGTGTGCAACAGTTGTAAGTGCATTCTGTACCTGTATACAAAGACAGTGCAGTGCGTGCATAACATACATACGAAAATTGTGTTGTATCACCTGTAAGTATTTAGGTGCGAGCAAAGATTGCGTTGAAAGTGTTTGCTTTATACGTGTGCAGAGATTGTGTTGTGAGTGTTTGCGTTACGTGTGTACAACAAAGATTGTGCTGTGAGCGTTTGCTTTACATGTAATCAGAGACTGTAGAAGTTTGCTTTACATGTATTTAGAGACTGTGTTTGCTTTACATGTATTCAGAGACTGTAGGTGTTTGCTTTACGTGTACACAGAAAATGTTATGTAAATGCAAGCTGTTTCAAAACGAAGTGTTTGTTTACATGTATACAAAGAGTTTGCCGTAAATGTTTTCACGCCGTTTCAAAACAGTATGGAAGTGTTTGCTTTACATGTGCACCAAGACTGTGTTGTAAATATTTGCACGCTGTTTCAAAACGATTCAGAAGTGTTTGTTTTACATGTATACAAAAACTGTGCCGTAGATGTCTGCACGCTGTTTTAAAAACGATTCAGGTGAATCCGAGTTGGTAGGTCAGGAATATGCAGACACTGGATGTTTGATAAGTGGGCCGAAGGGTGACACGCAGCTTCTGTCATAACCAAACAGGGGTTTGTAGCTTATTTATTTATTTTATTTATTAAAAAAATAATAATAAAAATTGGAGGGTGAGTCGTCCGACGCATGCACTTACGACATATAAACATGATTTTGCCCAGATAAATAATTAGTAAATACATATATAGTAATTGACAAATAATAATGAAATATACAGCATCTCTCTCTCTCTCTCTCTCTCCCCCCCCCCCCCTTTTTTTGTGTGGATTGTCTACTTAAAAAAAATAAAATAATAATAATTATGTAGGAGTTTGCGAGTTGTTTCTTTTTCATCTGTTTTGTTTCCTTCGACCGAAGAATTCACTAACATGCACTGGTTGAAATATTTATCTTCTTTATACTAGTTGGTGCCTGCTTATAGGATTTTGCTGTTGTTGTTTCGTTGTGTTTTTTGTTGATGGGGGTGTTGTTGCAAACTGTTGTACTTTCACCCTTGTTTTCCTCCTTCAGTCTGTCACACGCGGAATGCGCTTGCATGGCTTGTAGCAGCTGTTAGGTGTCTAGTCCTCACGTTCCCCAATTCGGCTGACGGGACATTAAGACATCCAAGAGCTAACTAAACTAGCTAACTGTTACGCATAGCTTTTAATCCGATGGCTAGAACGGGGAGGCGGGAAGGTCAGAACATCGCTTAAGACGACGCAGGGTTGAACGAGAGCTCAGGAGCTGTGTGAGAGTCGAGGTGGCCGTCCTGGGCTGTCCGTCCTAACGAGCCTTCTGGTTTCCGTGGACGTAAAGCTGTATTGAACCATGCTTCGGCATTGGTCTCAGCTTGTCCCTAATATGTCAGCTGACATCTGAGGACATTAAGCAACACCACCTACCTACTTACGAGACGCGTGCCATGTCAGTGGAGACATGCTGAAGGCGTGGTGCACGCTACGTAGAACTGCGCGCAAAGAGACCGGGGTGGAGACTCGTATCAAAGCAAACAAAATAGCAGACAGACGGGAGTCGGGGTGGGGTGTGGGTGTGGGAGGGGGTAGGGGTGGGGAGTGGAGCGAGAGAAGACCGGCATCTGAAACTGTGGCCGAGTGTTGGACTGGGGTAGGGGATGGGGGCGAGGCCGGGGGAGGGGTGAGGGGTGGGGGTGAGAGAAGACCGAGAGTGAAGCTGTGGCCGGGTGTTGGTATGGGGCCGGGGGTGGGCATGTGGGGGTGGGGGTCGGGGGTGGGAGGAGGGAGAGAGTGAGAAAAGACCGATGGCTGAAGCTGTGGCCGAGCTTTGGACATGGTTGGGAGGCGGGTGGGGGGGGGGGGGGGGGAGAAGTAAGCAAAGACCGATAAATGGCTGAAGCTGTGGCCGGGTGTTGGAGGGTAGGGAGGGGTGGGGGGTAGGGGTGGGGGGGCGGGGGCGAGGTGGGGGCGGGGGCGCGAAGGAGTGAGAGAAGGCCTTTGGCTGAAGCTGTGGCCGACTGTTTTGGACTGACGGGCGAGAGGTGGGGGTTTTGGTGTGTGGGCAGGTCTGGAGGTGGCTGCCTACGTACACGACAAGGCGCACAGCGTGGCGGTGGTGGGGACCAGCAAGGTGGCGCTGCAGCATGTCTTTGGCTCTCAGATAGGAGCCCGTATCGCACAGGTAGCGTGTAAGCTGTGTCCGTGTCACACAGGTAGCGTGTATGTCCGTATCACACAGGTAGCGTGTATGTCCGTATCACACAGGTAGCGTGTCTGTCCGTATCACACAGGTAGTGTGTCTGTCCGTATCACACAGGTAGAGTGCGAGCTATGTCCGAATCACACAGGAAGGGTGCCAGCTATGGCTGAATCACATAAGTAGAATGCAAGGTATGCATGGCAGTATCACCCAGGTAGAGTACGAGCTATGTCCGTATTGCAACGGTAGAGTGTGAGCTATATCCATATGACACCGGTAGGGTGCAAGCAATGTGAGTGCAAGCTATGACCGTATCACACCGGTAGAGTGCAAGCTATACCCATATATCACCGGTAGAGTGCAAACTATGCCCATATGACGCCGGTAGAGTGCAAGATATACCCGTATCACACCAGTAGAGTGAAAACTATGCCCATAATTATTGCACCGGTAGAATGCAAGCTATGCCCCATTTGACACCGGTAGAGTAAAAGCTATACCCATAGGACACAGGTACTGAGAGTGGAAGCTATACCCATATGACACCGGTAGAGTGCAAATTATGTCACCGTAACGTGTCTCTGGCTCTCAGACACGAACCTGTCCCAGGCAGCAGGTAAAAATGTATGGTGCTGAAACTCATGGGGAACGTATAGGGGGAAGATGCTCTGTTTTGAGAAGGGGACCACACCATTTTGAGTGCTGGAGATGTTTGTCAACATACCCTTGATCGGTCATGTTTGGTTTCAGCTTTCGAAGAACAGAAACAAAACCGCAGGTCAGAAGCTAGTGTCACCCTTCTGCTCTTACAAATAGTCCTGGACGGTTTGAACGATTGTACCGAATCGGACGTGCCTGTAACCATTCACAAACAGTATCTGTCGACTATTCCACGTCTGGAGTATTTACTGTAGGTTAAAATGTATTGATTGACTCAGCTGCTTTTACATGGAACAGATTTATTTTATTTTTAACAACCACATCTTTCCCCTGGCTCTTGCAACCATTCTTTCAGTCTGTCCCAGTCTTTCGGCTGCTCCTTTTCAACCACTGGGGTGTCCCAATCTTTCACCTGGCCCTTGTAACCACTGGGGTGTCCCAATCTTTCACCTGGAAAGCCAGGAAACTCTTTTTTAAGGACAGTGCTTACCTCTCGAGGCAGTTTTCTGGATTACGTTTGCTCTCCTTGCTGTTGTTGTTGTTGCTGCCGTTGTCTGAAGTGGTGCAGATGCAACAAAACAAAGTTGCAAGAAAGGTCAAAGGAACATAAATACAGCGGAATGAGCGACCCCCCCCCCCCCCCCCCCACCCCCCTTAAGATCTCTTTCCTGTAAAAAACATTCACGTCGTAGTAGTAAATTGACCAAGGACCGCCCTTGTTTAAGATCTCGTTCTCCATAAAATCTTTCTGGTCGCAGCTTTATGCAACTGACGCCTTGACCAAGGACTGCCTCTCGTTTAAGATCTTGTTCTGGGTAAACCCTTTCCATTATACTTCCATGTAACTAGTTTCGGGCCATCTTGTTTGATTTGTAGGGTGGGCTAAAAAGGGCGGTGCCACCGTACTTAGAAAATAGAAGGGACACCCCATGTAATCCCGGGACACCCATGTAATCCTGGGACATCCCATGTAATCCCGGGACACCCCATGTAGTCCTGGGACACCCCATGTAATTCCGGGACACCCCATGTAATCCTGGGACATCCCATGTAATCCCTTTTCTCCTTGCACGAACTCGTTTGTACTGTCCTGTTGACGATGTGTGATAATGACGAAAGCGTCCAATACTGTCCTGTTGACGATGTGTGATAATGATGAAAGCGTCCAGTACTGTCCTGTTGACGATGTGTGATAATGACGAAAGCGTCCAATACTGTCCTGTTGACGATGTGTGATAATGACGAAAGCGTCCAGTACTGTCCTGTTGACGATGTGTGATAATGACGAAAGCGTCCAATACTGTCCTGTTGACGATGTGTGATAATGATGAAAGCGTCCAGTACTGTCCTGTTGACGATGTGTGATAATGACGAAAGCGTCCAATACTGTCCTGTTGACGATGTTTGATAATGATGAAAGCATCCAGTACTGTCCTGTTGACGATGTGTGGTAATTACGAAAGCGTCCAGTACTGTCATGTGGACGATGTGTGATAATTATGAAAGTGTCCAGTATCGTGATGCTATCGCTGTGAAGCTGTCCTAACCATATGTGGCTTTTACGTTTTTGTTTGTCTGTATGTTTGTTTTTAACACGGCAATATTAAAGGGACTAACCCTTCGAAATTTTGTGCATGGATGTTTTTGTTTCATACACTTCAATGATTGTTATTATTACTATGATCCCTTTTATATATCGCTATTCTCTGCTCTCGAGCAGACGTACTGCGCTCATTTCGCTTGTGATTCTGAATGAGTGACTATCCTTTTTATAGCGCGTGCTTTATTTTTATTTTTAACATCCACCGAAGTAGCTTACAGACAGCGCTATTTGGTTGTTGCCTGGCTGTTGCCACGTAAAACTGCTGCCGTCTCGGCGCAAGTTCTGTGTACACCATTCAGTGTGTTTGCGCAGGTTTGGTAGTTTTGACCTGAGTGAGGGTTTACATACGAGAAGAGTTTTGAACTGTGGTTTACTGTGTAAGAGTTCTGAACTGTGTATTTACTGTGTAAGAGTTTTGAACTGTGTATTTACTGTGTAAGTGTTTTGAACTGTCTTCACTGTGTAAGAGTTTTGAACTGTGTATTTACTGTGTAAGAGTTTTGATCTGTTCTTCACTGTGTAAGAGTTTTGACCTGTGTCTTCACTGTGTAAGAGTTTTGACCTGTGTCTACACTGTGTAAGAGTTGTGATCTGTGTCTTCACTGTGTAAGAGTTCTGACCTGTGTCTTCACTGTGTAAGAATTTTGACCCGTGTCTTCACTGTGTCGGAGTTTTGACCGGTGTCTTCACTGGGTAAGAATTTTGACCTTGTGTCTTCACTGTGTAAGAATTTTGACCTTGTGTCTTCACTGTGTGAGAGTTTTGAACTGTGTCTTTACTAACGGCGTAGTTAACTTCGCTGTCGCTGATGGAGGTGAGCGGTGTGTAGTGCGGTGGACAGGACCAGTTTAGACGTCCATGCACTCACCTGCTGCCTTGCTGGCTGTGCAGCTGCACGAGGACAAGGGGGTGAAGTTCTACATGGAGCGAGGCATCAAGGAGCTGGTGGGGGACAACGGGCAGCTCAAGCAGGCCGTGCTCAGCGACGGTACCGTGCTGGAGGCAGACATCTGCGTGCTGGGCATTGGTGAGTAGCACAGGGCACTGGTGAGCAGCGTTGGTGGGTGGCATTGGGCATCGGTGAGTAGCGTTGGGCATTGGTGAGTGGCGTTGGGCATTGATGAGTAGCGTTGAGCACTGGTAAGAGGCGCTGGGCATTGGTGAGTGGCGTTGAGCATAGGTGAGTGGCGGTGAGCTTTGGTGAGTAGCGTTGAGTATTGGTGAGTGGCGGTGAGCATTGGTGAGTGGCGGTGAGCATTGGTGAGTGGCGATGGGCATTGGTGAGTAGTGTCGGGCTCTGGTGAGTAGCGCTGGTGAGTGTCACTGAACATTGGTGAGTAGCGTTGATCATTGACGAGGAGCGTTGATCATTAGTGAGTAGCTTTGTTTATTGGTGAGTAGCGTCTAACACTGGTGAGTAGTTTTTGCGAGTGGCATTGGGCGTTAGTGAGTAGCCTCTGACACTGGTGAGTGTCATTTTGAATTGGCGAGTAAGTCTGGCACTGATGGGCAGCGTTGGTGAGTGGCACTGGGCATTGGTAAGCAGCGCTGAGCACTTGTGAGTTGCGTGAGGCACTGGTGAGTAGCACTGGGCACCGCAAGGCAATGAGTGAGAGCAGCACCCATTCATAGTGTTTCATAGATCGGTTGAATCGTTATGTTGAATGTTGACCACTGAAAGCCTTGCTCCACGCGACCCGGCGTTGTTGAGTCATGAGCCTGGTTGCTGTGGTGTTCTTGGGAACCTCTCACAGCCGCTGTTGCCGTTGCAGGTGTGGTGCCAGCCACGGAGTTCCTCAAAGAGTCCGGCGTGCAGCTGACGCAGAGAGGTTTCGTCACCGTCGACAAGGTCAGTTTGCGTGAGAAGTGTTATTCTGTGGATACTCGCGATGTTGTGAATGAATCGATGGGAATTTATGGAATCTGCATAGCGCATAAACACACACACACACACACACACACACACACACACACACACACACACACACACACACACACACACTAACTTGTTGGCTCACATAAATCTTTTTCCAAATGTATTTCAAGCACACACACACACACACGCACGCACGCACGCACGCACGCACGCACGCACGCACGCACACACACACACACACACACACACACACACACACTCACACACACACACACATACACACATACCATACACACACACTTAGAAAGGCAGGCACACACATACATTCAGCGCACATATACGCGTGTACCCCCCCCCCCCCCCCCACCACACACACACACACATACACAGAGTACATAGAAGCGCGTACACACACGCCCCGCCCCGCCTTCTTCAATCCGTCGAAGATGGAGAGTTTGAAGAAAAGTTACAGTGATGACCTTACGCTCCCAGCTGCCCTCACCCACGGTTTCCTTGTCTGTTGTCGGTGTTGTCGCAGCACATGAAGACCAACGCGGCGGGAGTGTTCGCGGCGGGCGACATCGTGGAGTTTCCCCTCTTCCTCAACGATGACCAGCAGTCCAACGTCCAGCACTGGCAAATGGCGCACCAGCACGGTCAGTGCACGATGGCTCGCTGGGCTCTCTTCCACACAGCACTTACTTGATAAAGGGGCGTCGGAGCGAAGGCTCCCGCTGGGCAGGAAACGCGGACAGTGTGCAGCTGTTTTCATCTGCATGCTTCGTTCGGTTTTGCTATCAATATTTTACAAAAACTGAATTGAAAAAAATAAAATAAAAATAAAAATAATAATTTAAAAAGAAAAAGAAAAGAAAATCGCATTAAAGAAAATATATAGAAAAAATTATACAAAAGAAATCAAATTGCTTCGAATTTAAGGTCTGCAGGGCGCAGCCATGTTGGTTCGTTCTTTACCAATGAAGAGCAGGGATTTGTGTGTGTGTGTGTGTGTGTGTGTGTGTGTGTGTGTGTGTGCGCGCGCGCGCGCGCGTGCGTGCATATGCGATTCTGTGTTTGCGTGCGTGTGTGCGTGCATTCATGTTGTGTGCATTGAATTTTGACAAATATGTATTTGTAGAGAACGTGTAAGCGCTTAGGGCCTGTGCGGGTTAGGCGCTCTAAGTATTCATTATTATTATTGAAGGTTGGCTCGTGATGTATTGGATATTTTTGCCACTCGTGCCGGCCTTTTTATGACGTCGCTGACAGATTACGGGGCACAAAATGGCAGCACTCACGGATCATGTTTTTGCGACTTTCAAACATCGATTTTTAACAAACAAGACGGGAGATCGAGTGAAAAACGACTCTGTGTGTGTGTGTGTGTGTGTGTGTGTGTGTGTGTGTGTGTGTGTGTGTGTGTGTGTGTGTGTGTGTGTGTGTGTTTCTCTTTTAAATAGGGCCCGCGATACGTCTTCGCTTCGTGTCCCCTTTAATCGCATTTTGCTGTTTGGCTAACAAGCTAAGCGTAGAAAGCTGATCAAAAGTATTGTTGAGGTGAACCAGATACTTCTTCAGTTTTGGCTCTCTGTGTTTTGTGTTTGGTATGCACGTGTACTGACAAAGGCCCTTGTGCCGAAATTGTCCACTTTAGTATTCTATCTTGCCTTTGGCGAGTTCCTTCAGTCTTGCTCTGTATTCTCCGTGTTGCCTTACACTGCTGTGTGTGTGTGGCTGCCTGCAGGTCGTATCGCTGCCCTCAACATGCTGGGCAAAGACGTGGCGGTACGCAGTGTGCCCTACTTCTGGACAGTCATGTACGGCAAGAGTGTCAGATACACAGGTAACAATCACCATCACTACCAGCATCAGCACACAGCCCCCCTCCTCATCATCACCACCAGCATCAGCACAATCTCACATCACACAGCACAGCACCAGCCCCTCCTCATCATCACCACCACCATCAGCACACAGCCCCCCTTCCTCACTCACACCACCAACATCAGCATCACACACAGCCCCCTCCTCATCATCACCACCAGCATCAGCACATCAGCCACAGCCCCTCCTCATCATCACCACCACCATCAGCACACAGCCCCCCTCCTCCTCTCACCACCACATCAGCACACAGCCCCCTCCTCATCATCACCACCACCATCAGCACACAGCCCCCTCTCATCATCACCACCAGCATCAGCACACAGCCCCCCTCCTCCTCATCACCACCACCATCAGCACACAGCCCCCTCCTCATCATCACCACCACCATCAGCACACAGCCCTCCTCTCATCACCACCACCATCAGCACACAGCCCCCTCCTCATCACACCACCATCACCCCTCCTCATCCACCACCACCATCAGCACACAGCCCCTCCTCATCACCACCACCATCAGCACACAGCCCTCCTCATCATCACACCACCATCAGCCCAGCCCTCCTCACATCACCACCACCATCAGCACACAGCCCCCTCCTCATCATCACCACCACCATCAGCCCCCCCTCCTCATCATCACACCACCATCAGCCCCCTCCTCATCATCACCACTACACCATCAGCCCCCTCCTCATCATCACACCACCACAGCCCCCTCCTCATCACACCACCACCATCAGCACACAGCCCCTCCTCCTCATCACCACCACCATCAGCACACCCTCCTCTCATCATCACCACCACCATCAGCACACAGCCCCCTCCTCATCATCACCACCGCCATCAGCACACAGACCCCTCCTCATCATCACTACCACCATCAGCCTCCCTCCTCCTCATCACTACCACCATCAGCCTCCCTCCTCATCACCACCACCATCAGCACACAGACCCCTCCTCCTCATCACTACCACCATCAGCACACAGCCCCCTCCTCATCATCACTACACCATCAGCACACAGCCCCCTCCTCCTCTTCACCATGCCCTGGCCTTGATGTAACCGTCATGTGAGGTCTTATGTCTTCATCCCCCACCCACCTCCCCCTCCCCCCCACCCCCCCCCCCCTCTCACTACCACCATCAGCCTCCGTCCCTGTGTCTATTTCCGCCGTCGCTCTGTCCGTCAGTCTTTTTCTGGCGTATATCCTGTTATCGGTTAGCCAGTGTGCCTGTCTCATCATCAGTTTCTTTTATGTGTGTGTGTGTGTGTGTGTGTGTGTGTGTGTGTGTGTGTGTGTGTGTGTGTGTGTGTGTGTGTGATTCGACTACACCATGTAACTTGGTGCCGAATATGACCGTGCGCGCATGTGTGTGTGTGTGTGTGTGTGTGTGTGTGTGTGTGTTGTGTGTGTGCGTGCGTGTGTGTGCGTGCGTGCGTGCGTGCGCGCGTGCGTGCGTGCGTGCGTGTGTGTGTGTGTGTGTGTGTGTGTGTGTGTGTGTGTGATTCGACTACAACCATGTAAATTGGTGCGCGAATATGACGCTCTGTCCGTCAGTCTTTTTCTGGCGTATATCCTGTTATCGGTTAGCCAGTGTGCCTGTCTCATCATCAGTTTCTTTTATGTGTGTGTGTGTGATTCGACTACAACCATGTAAATTGGTGCGCGAATATGACGCGCGCGCGCATGTGTGTGTGTGTGTGTGTGTGTGTGTGTGTGTGTGTGTGTGTGTGTGTGTGTGTGTGTGCGTGCGTGCGTGCGTGCGTGCGTGCGTGTGTGTGTGTGTGATTCGACTACCATATAAATTGGTGCGCGAATATGACGCGCGCGCGCGCATGTGTGTGTGCGTGCGTGCGTGCGTGTGTGTGATTCGACTACAACCATGTAAATTGGTGCGCGAATGTGACGCGTGTGTGTGCGCGTGTGCGTGCGTGCGTGCTTGCGTGTGTGCGTGTGTGTGTGTGTGTGTGTCCCCAGGCTTTGGCCCAGGCTACGATGACGTGGTTGTCCACGGGGACCTGAGCGCTCCGCAGTTCGCCGCCTTCTACACCAAGTGAGTTCACTGACATAATAATAATAATATACCTGCAGGAACCGCACCTCAGTCAAAGCTCACAACGATTGTCGCACCAGGCCCTTTAAGACCGCGGTATGTGGTGATGTTTTCCCTGTGACTGCATGGAGCATATGGCGGCCGTTCCTCGCATTCCTTTATCCATGGACCTATTTATCTGTAGGTCAATGCATTTAGCGTCTAGCCGTCGCCGAGTAGGTACTGACCTGCTGGAGACCCGGATCTCAGGAGCTTGATGGAGTGGAGAGAGAGAGAGAGAGAGAGAGAGAGAGAGAGAGAGAGAGAGAGAGAGAGAGAGAGAGAGAGAAGAATAACATCACCCAAAGAGAGAGAGAGAAGAAGAAGAAGAACATCACCCAGAGAGAGAGAAGAATAACATCACCCAAAGAGAGAGAGAGAGAGAGAGAGAGAGAGAGAGAAAGAAGAAGAAGAAGAAGAAGAAGAAGAAGATCACCCAGAGAGAGAGAGAGAGAGAGAGAGAAGAATAACATCACCCAAAGAGAGAGAGAGAGGAGAGAGAATAACGTCACCCAAAGAGAGAGAGAGACAGACAGACAGACAGAGACAGACAGAGAGATAGAGAGAGAGAGAGAGTCTGTTACCACGGGAAAAGCAACCGTCACGAGTGGCTTGTGTCACGGAGACTCAGAAGTGTTGAGGAGCTTGAGACGCGTTGTATTGTGTTAAAATACAGTTTTTAACTCTTTGTATATGTGTGCCTGTGCGCGCGTGTTTCTGTGTGTGTGTGTGTGTGTGTGTGTGTGTGTGTGTGTGTGTGTGTGTGTGTGTGTGCAGGGGGGAGAAGGTAGTGGCGGTGGCTAGCTTAGCCTTTGACCCCATCGTATCCCAAGCTGCTTCACTGATGGAGCAAGGACACACCATCCTCAAGTCTGACATCATGTAAGTGCTGTATTTCACCGTCTGTATGTGTGGGGGTGGGGAGGGGGGTGGGGAGTGGTTATGCGCGTGTATGTGTGTGTATGTCTGCCCTTCTGTGTGTTTGTGTGTACGCGCGTGTACGTGCGCTGTATGTATGTGTGTGCCTGCCTTTCTATGTGTGTGTGTGTGTGTGTATCTGTGTGTGTGTGAGTGTGCTTGCTTGCTTGCGTGCATATGTGCTTGTGAGTGCAGAAACGCGCAGGTGTGTATGTGCTTATCTGTGTGTGTGTGTGTGTGTGTGTGTGTGTGTGTGTGTGTGTGTGTGTGGTGAGTGTGAGTGTATGTGTGTTAGCGATCCTGTAATATGCTTGTGTAAGCCCTGTGGACGTAGACTTGAAAGCCGTTTTCTCCAACTGCTACAGGGAGGACCCAAAAAGCTGGGTAGGACGTCTGAAGTGAGGGACCAACTCCACCGCTCTTACAACGGACACCAGGAAGGTCCGGGAAAATGGGGGCTGGTATGGGTGTGTGGGGAGGGGGGGGGGCGGGGGGGCGGACGTGAGAGGAAGGCCGTGGAACCAAACGGACCAACAACACACTTTAAAGAGCACAAAACTCACGGACTTAAATAAAGAAATTGAAAAATGGACATGACATTGATGACACACTGATGAATTACAGAAAAATGTGATATAATTATCACTACGCATATCCAAAATGACACTGAGGTTCGTGTATTTGCTGTTCTTGAAAAAAACTAAACAAAAAAAACTGTCTAACTGTGCTGTTTTTTGTTTGTTTGTTTTTCTTTTCCCCCGCCTTTTGTCTTTTTTAGTTTTTAGTTTGTTGTTGTTTTGTCTTGTTTGTTGTTTCACTCTCTCTCTCTTCACTCCCCCCCCCCCCCCTTTTTTTCTTTCTTCTTTTCTTCTTCCCCACCTTCGGGGTGGGTTCGTTGTTGTAATGCCTGAATGACTGCTTCTCGTCATCATTGTTACTGCTTTGCTCCTGTCATCATCAGCATATAATTATGATCTCTGTTCGTCCGTTGATTCTCTTGTACATAGTCCTCAAGCTCGTTTTGAAGACGTGTAAACACCATTTTAGCTGAGCTGCATCATTTTTTCCCGTTTTTTTTTTCCTCCCCCGTTTCGTTTCGACGTTGAGTTTTGTCTTTGGTTTGTTCTGTTTTTGTTGTTGTTGTTTTTTTGTTTTGTTTTTGCTGGATCCCTTCTGCTGTGTGGATGACAAGATCTGATCTGTTAGTCTCGAGCTTTTTGTTTGATGGAACATGTAGAAGTACCCTTTACATTTCTGTGAATATCGATTTTGTGTTCTGGAACGATTATTTGTGTAGGTGGATTTGTCAGTAATAAAACAGGTAAGAGTGTGGGTGTGGGTGTATATGTGTGTGTGGGTGTATGTGTGTGTGTCGAGCTGTTCAAATTGGATTGAATGTGATTATTTTTATGCACTCTGGTATTGACATGTAAATCTGTGATTTTAAATAATTATTCTGTATTCGTCCCGAGGTGACCCAGTGTGGCTGACGGGACGTTAAAATCCAAGAACTAACTAATTAACTGATATGACCTTCGTGGTTAATTTGAGATTTGATGTCAAGCAGCTTTCTCCTCAGTGTGTGTGTGTGTGTGCGCGCGCGCGCGCGCGTGCGTGCCTGTATGTGCACACACGCATGAACGCACCCACATACACCTCCCCCCCCCACATACACACGTATGCACACCCGCTACGCCCCCCCCCCTCCCCCCACTCACCCACACACACAGGAAGCGCACCACGTCGAGCAAGCCTTGTTTGCCAACAACACGATGGCGGCGTGTGATACTGTTCCTACTCTTTGAAGTGATCATCGCACGATCTTTCCATATACTGGCCTGTACTTTACTTTCATGATTCTCAACCGCTGACTGACCAGCAGGATGACCAACAGGTTGTTGCTGTCACCCCACAACGCGGGAGTGGGGACAGCTCAGTGGTTAGAGCGCCGAACTCGTGATCGAAAGGTCGGCAGGAGCAGCGGGAGAATTTTCTTCTCCTTGGTCAACTTTCTGTGCTGACTCTTATTTCTGTATCCGTCCCACCCCCGTGTTACCGAAGTAGCTCGTAAAAGATCCCGGCCATTCTGCCAAAAGTGCAGGTGGCAGGTACATTAAACACGCATGCACCTTACGTTATGCGGCTTTGCATGAAGTGGCATGGTTGTATGGTGTACACAGAAAACGCCGAGACGGCATCAGTTTCATGTGGCACCATTAGCCACGTCAGCGCTTTAAGTACACCACTTCGGTGGACATTCAAAAACGCGCTGTAAAAAACTAGTCACTCGTGTAGAATCACATGCGAACGCAGAGAGTCTGCTCGAGAGCGGAGAACAAACAGCGCTACATATAAACGAGATCAACAACAACAACAACAACACTATTTGGTTCATACACTTTTACCGACAGTTCAACTGACTGGACTTGGAATCACAAATCGGCTCGGGAAGGGATGGCTGAACGTAGGGGTGCAGGACTGACTGTGTTCGTTGAAACGGTGAGACCTTCTGTGCTGGCGGGGCGTGTTGTACTAACATGGTCTGGTGGGGGCTTGTAAAACTTAGGCGGCTTGTTGGGCTGGTGGGGCCTCGTAAGACTGGTGAGGCTTGTTGGGCTGATGAGGACTGTAGGAGAGTGGTGAGGCTTATTGGATCGGTGGGGACCTGTTTGAGTGCCGTGGCCTGGTGGGGGACTGTAAAACCTGTGGGGCATGTTGGGCTGGCTGGGGCCTTCTAATACCTGTGCGGCTTGTTGGGCTGGTGGGGCCTCGTAAGACTGGTGAGGCTTGTTGGGCTGATGAGGATCGTTAGAGAGTGGTGGGGCTTACTGGATCGGTGGAGACTTGTTGGAGTGCCGTGGCCTGGTGGGGGACTGTAAAACCTGTGGGGCATGTTGGGCTGGCTGGGGCCTTCTAATACCTATGCGGCTTGTTGGGCTGGTGGGGCAGTGTAAGATTGGTGAGGATTGGGGGGGGTTGGGGGGGGGGGCTTATTGGATTGGTGGAGACTTGTTGGAGTGCCGTGGCCTGGTGGGGCATGTTGGGCTGGCTGGGGCCTTCTAATACCTGTGAGGCTTGTTGGGCTGATGAGGATTGTTGTGTGTGTGTGGGGGGGGGGGGCTTATTGAATCGGTGGGGACCTGTTTGAGTGCCGTGGCCTGGTGGGTGCTTGTAAAACCTGTGGGGCATGTTGGGCTGGTGGGGCCTTCTAATACCTGTACGGCTTGTTGGGCTGGTGGGGCCTTCTAATACCTGTACGGCTTGTTGGGCTGGTGGGGCCTTCTAATACCTGTACGGCTTGTTGGGCTGGTGGGGCCTTCTAATACCTGTACGGCTTGTTGGGCTGGTGGGGCCTTCTAATACCTGTACGGCTTGTTGGGCTGGTGGGGCCTTCTAATACCTGTACGGCTTGTTGGGCTGGTGGGGCCTTCTAATACCTGTACGGCTTGTTGGGCTGGTGGGGCCTTCTAATACCTGTACGGCTTGTTGGGCTGGTGGGGCCTTCTAATACCTGTACGGCTTGTTGGGCTGGTGGGGCCTTCTAATACCTGTACGGCTTGTTGGGCTGGTGGGGCCTTCTAATACCTGTACGGCTTGTTGGGCTGGTGGGGCCATGTAAGACTTGCGCGGCTTGTTGGGCTGAGGAGGATTGTTAGAGAGTGGAGGGGTTTATTGGATCGGAGGAGATTTTTGAAATGCCGTGGCTTGTAAAATTTGTGGGGTATGTTGGGCTGGTGGTGGGGCCAGTTGTCCTGGTGGGGGCTTTGTAAGACTCGTTGGGTAGGCAGGATCTTGCTAGAGTGGAGAGGGCTGCCAGGGCTAGTTACCCGGGTGGGCTTTGCACAAAATACGAAATAAACCACCTTATCGCTGTACGTGGATATTGACAAAAGATGGATATAAAATGTAAGGTGAAACTGAAAGATGGCTAATCTTAAAAACATTTGTTTGTGTTTTAAACAAACAAACTATCATCCTCGACCACATCTTGGTTGGTGACCTCAGACGACGATCATGCAGGATGTGGAGGAACCCAAGATACACTTCTGCTGGTTGAAGTCGAACTCCCTGCTGCCGCTGCACGTCTGGGACTGTCCGTTGCCTTCACAGTTGAGCCAAGTGGTACAGGTAATGCCACACTGGTGCACTCGGCCTCCCGCCACGCCTGTGCAGTCGTCATAACACTGGGTGCCCGTGTACACCGCGAAGGGGCCCGGGGAGGTGGGGCTGGTGGGACTGGTGGGGCTGGTGGGGCTTGTTGGACTGGTGGGGCTTGTTGCACTTGTAGGACTTGTGGGGCTGGTTGGACTGGTGGCGCTTGTTGGACTGGTGGGGCTGGTTGGACTAGTGGGGCTGGTTGGACTTGTAGGGCTGGTGGGGCTCGTTGGACTAGTGGGGCTTGTTGGACTAGTGGGGCTTGTTGGACTGGTAGGGCTTGTTGGACTGGTGGGGCTGGTTGGACTGGTGGGGCTTGTTGGACTGGTGGGGCTTGTTGGACTAGTGGGGCTGGTTGGACTTGTAGGGCTGGTGGGGCTCGTTGGACTAGTGGGGCTTGTTGGACTAGTGGGGCTTGTTGGACTGGTAGGGCTTGTTGGACTAGTGGGGCTGGTTGGACTTGTGGGGCTTGTTGGACTAGTGGGGCTTGTTGGACTGGTGGGGCTGGTTGGACTTGTTGGGCTAGTGGGGCTGGTTGGACTAGTGGGGCTTGTTGGACTAGTGGGGCTTGTTGGACTGGTAGGGCTGTTGGACTGGTGGGGCTGGTTGGACTTGTGGGGCTTGTTGGACTGGGTAGGGCTTGTTGGACTAGTGGGCTTGTTGGACTAGTAGGGCTGTTGGACTGGTGGGCTTGTTGGCTGGTAGGATTGTTGGACTGTGGCGGGCTTTGTCGGACTGGAGGGCTGTCGACTGGTAGGGCTTGTTGGACTAGTGGCTTGTTGGACTGGTAGGGCTTGTTGGACTAGTGGGGCTGTTGACTGGTGGGGCTTGTTGGCTGGTAGGGCTTGTTGGGACTGGTGGGATTGTTGGACTAGTAGGGCTGTGGACTGGTGGGGCTGTTGGACGGTAGGGCTTGTTGGGCTGGTAGGGCTTGTTGGACTGGTGGGGCTTGTTGGGCTGGTAGGGCTTGTTGGACTGGTGGGGCTTGTTGGGCTGGTAGGGCTTGTCGGACTGGTGGGGCTTGTTGGGCTGGTAGGGCTTGTCGGGCTGGTAGGGCTTGTCGGACTGGTAGGGCTTGTTGGACTGGTGGGGCTTGTTGGACTGGTAGGGCTTGTTGGACTGGTGGGGCTTGTTGGACTGGTGGGGCTGGTGGCGGACGTGGTTCTGCACAACCATGATTAGTGATTAAAAACAGTACTGACTAACAACGTTACTGCTTATAAAAATGTCTAGTGATGACGACAGTGACTTGTGATTAAATACAGCGCTAGCAACAACGTAAGGATATTGCGATGGATATCCAGTCCGCCATCCAGTAACAGCCTGCCATTCGACTAACCAGTCAGGAAAGTCTTGTAACGAATCAGCCAGTAACGACTGTAATAACCAGTCCACTACCATAACCAAGCAGCGTATTAACCAGTCAACTAGTCTAGTAACCAGACAGCAACCCGCAGCTGTCCACTTCTCAGTCCACTACCCAGTCAGTCAGTCCAGCAACCAATCGGTCCGTCAAATAACCAGTAAGTCCAGTAACCAATCAGTCCGCCCAGTAACCAGTTAGCCGGTTCCATAACCAATCAGTCCGTTCAATAACCAGTCGGCCAGTAACTAGCCAGCACAGCCTATGGCTGGTCGGCCAGTCCAGTAACCATTCAGTCGAGTCCGCCAGTCCAGTAACCAGTCAGCCAATCCCGTAACCAATCGGTCCGTTCAGTAACCAGTCAACCCAGCCAGTAATCAGCCAGCACAGCCTATGGCTGGTCGGCCAGTCCAGTAACCATGCAGTCGAGTCCGCCAGTCCAGTAACCAACCTACCAGTTAAGTTTCTAGTCAGCCAGTCCAGTAAGCAGTCAGCCAAACCGTGAAGAAATCAGCCAAGCCCCCAACAGAACCCTGCAGACCTGTAGAATTATGCTATGTCCCACTCCCAGCGCCTTGGGGAGCAGGGATAGCTCAGCGGTTAGAGCGTCGGACTCGTGATCGAAAGGTCGCGGGTTCGAGTCCCGGCAGGAGCGGCGGGAGAGTTTTCTTCTCCAGGGTTAACTTTCTGTGCTGACTCTTATTTCGGTATCCGTTCCACCCCCGTGTTACTGCCGTAGCACGTAAACAAATCCCTGTCATTCTGCCCAAAGTGCAGGTGGCTGGTTCCAGCTAAACACGCATGCACTCTACGTATATGGCTTTGCATGAAGTGACATGGTGCATGGCTGTATGGTGTACTCAGAACGCGCCGAGACGGCAGCAGCTTCGAGTGGCACCAGCCATATAACAACTAAAC
>JABMCL010002049.1:2117500-2122500 GCA_018857735.1 Alviniconcha marisindica | reverse complement strand
CTGTAAAGTTTCCGGGCTGAAAGGTGCACGCAGCCACCTGCAAACAGGATATTTTCCGGTCCTACAACAAATGTATTTTCAATACTGTACCTTTTGATGAAAATCCTTTCACGTGCTATTGCGGGGGTGGGGGGGAGGCTTAAGGATTTCAAATTTGGCCCTTTCATCATCGGTCGTTTTCGAGTGACGTCATGGCAGTAAAAGGGTTAACTATGCACACCGATGATCTGCCCGACCTGGGAGTGTGGGTGGTCCTGTGGGCACGCTGCTGCTTCCACTCATCGGCGTCATGGTGGAGCCAGTGCCTCCCGTGGTAGTTCTGTGAACAAGCAATAACACGGAGTTCCTCGCGAACTTCACCTAACACGGGAAACGAGAAGAGACCTTTAAACCAAACTTGGGATCAAGAAGTTGCAAGCCGTAACATGTTACTGCTGGGCCAAACGGCTCACTTGTATGTATAGCAGGGCGAATTCCAGGTCACAGAATCGCAAGTGAAACTCTTGAGTTTCAAAAGACAAATAACAACAACAGTAAACCTCACACACACACACACACACACACACACACACACACAACACACACACACACACACACCACCACACGTACGCACGCACGCACGCACGCACGCACGCACACATACACACACACGTTACAGAGGGATTTCAGCGCATTACGAAGATATTAATTGCTATTATTATCATGTTTCTCATACGTCGTTTTCATACGAGGTATGTTTCCTGTGTATTATAATCATAATAAATGTAGGCTGATAATTTCTGCCAAAAAGGGAAAACGACCAACCCTACCCACACACCGCCAGGCCCTGGAAGCTGCAGACGCCGAAAGTGATGTCGTAGTGAAAACTGCTGGAGCACGTGATAACCGACATCAATTAAGCTGTGCATATTACATAAAAACTGCCTCTGTACGAAGTACGAAGTTCACCCCTTAAAAATGACTGTCCTAATAAATAAACTACCTACCCGCACACAGCCAGACCCTGGAAGTTGCAGACGCCGAAAGTGATGTCGTAGTGAAGACTGCTGGGACACGTGATAACCGTGCTGCTGAGCGCGCTGCCCGAACACTTGACAAACTTGCTGCAGTCCGTGCAGTGGGGGTAGTGCCCGGCCGGCTTACTCGCACACTCCCACACGTCATCCACACAGTCCACGAAGGCTGCAATGCATTTGAACGCAGCTTACACGTGCTGAAGGTCATAATTAGCCTATACCAGGGAAATACTCCCCTGTCAACAAATCACAGTGGAAATACAAGTGCAATACAAATACAAATAGAACTGCAGGCAAAACTCATTCCATCATAACACAAGTAGAAGTATGATTATTTTTTTTGTAATTACTTTACGTGTAACTTTATGTTTGAAAGGATGGTTGGGGGGAGGGGGGTTGACGTCGCTTTACCTTTGAGAGGATTTGGGGAAAGTGGGGTGGGGGTTGGTTGACGTCACTTTACCTCTGAGTGGATAAGGGTGGCGGGGAGGGGAAGGGGAGGGGGAGGAAGCTGACATCACTTACTTTTGAGAGGATTTAGGATTGCGGGGAGGTGGTGGGGGGGGGGGGGGGAGGGGAGGGGGGATTAAGTCATTTACCTTTGACACGATTGGGGAGGGACGGGGAGTGATCACTTTACGTTTGGGAAGATGGGGGTGGGGTGGGGGTAGAGGGTGGGGGCAGGGGTGGGGGCGGGGTGGTGGTGGGTGGTGGGGTGGGGGGGGGGGGTAAAGGGTAAAGTTGAATGGATCGGGAAAGGTAGAGAAGAGAAAGGCAGAATTCCAGGTAGCAGAGAAAGCACGCAAAAACAGTCTTTCTCCAGACCTAACCAGCTCCTCTGCAGAGCGGACCTTGTTTTTTTCTTTCTGAAATTGAACACCATTGCTCTAAACTGCACAGTGGAGTAAAAACAAATCCATGTGGGTTTCTACGGTCTCAGTGTGTTACTCAGATGACTCACTCACTGTGGACTCATAGTTTGCTGGGTGATGCAGGACGTTTCGTTTCCGCAAGCGATCTCCACAACCACGTGTCTGCAGCCTTGTCTGTTCGCTCAAAATGAGCGAGAATCCCCGCAGATGAAATGCAGCTGTCTGGGTGGAACGAGAATCTATGACCTGTTGTCAGCACATTAATTAAACGTTTCAGGCGCTAACCTTTCACATTTACGGGTAGACTTGTTTCGTAGGAGTGGAGGGGCAATATTACACACAGACCGACCGACCGACAGACAGACACACACACACACACACACACACACACACACACACACACACACACACACACACACACACACACACACACAGTACGCACGCACGCACGACCACAACATCACAGCAGCACCACACACACACACACACACACACACACACACACACACCACACACACACACACACACACACACACACACACACACACACACCAGACATCACACACAACAACACACACACACAGAAAACACACACACACACACACACACACACACACACACACACCACGCACGCACGCACGCACGCACGCACGCACGCACGCACGCACGCACGCACGCACGCACGCACGCACGCACACACACACACACACACACACACACACACACACACACTACACATAATTATTTGTACCTGTGATACTTGGGGAAGCGGGGTGGGAAGAAGAGAAAGTAAATTAACCACACATGCAGAAATCATGTCAGTAGGCGAGCGACTCGATGCTATACGTTCTGATTACTCCAGGCTTGAAAAGGGATGGGTCCCGTGACAGCTGTGGCTTCTTGGCAGTGGGGATCTACATAAGATAAGATAAGATAAGATAAGGTAAGATATAATAAGTTAAGGTAAAATAAGGTAAGATAATACTTTATTGTCCTTAAAAGGAAATTTGCGTTGAAACATGCCATCAATGTAACATGTAAAAGAATAAACTTCAAATGAAACGAATGATAATTCAACGTAAGACAAACACATAAAAAAGAGTGTTTAAACAAATTACGATTACAGCTAAAAACAAGTTAATAAAACGTAAGATATCATATGCACACACGCACGCGCGCATGCATTCACTCACGCGCACGCACACACACACACACACACACACACACACACACACACACACACACACACACACACACACACACACCACACACACACACACACACACACACACACACACACACACACACAACACGAGAAGAGAGACAGAGAGAGAGAGACGAGAGAGAACACGAAGAGAGAGAGAGAGAGAGAGAGAGAGAGAGAGAGAGAAGAGAGAGAGAGAGAGAGAGAGGAGAGAGACGAGAGAGACAGACGACAGACAGACAGACAGACAGACAGACAGACAGACAGACAGACAGACAGACAGACAGACAGACAGACAGACAGACAGACAGAGACCCAGAGAGGGAGAGGCATGCCCGCTTACATGTACACACCCACATACGCGTGTACGCGTGCATACACACATACATACGTACACACATACACTCAGGCACAGCTTTTCTGCGACTTCACACACACACACACACACACACACACACACACACACACACACACACACACACACACACACACACACACACACACACACACACACACACACACACACACACACACACACACACACACACACACACACACACACACACACACACACAACACAACAACAACACACTACAACAACAACAACAACAACAACAACAGTAACACACTCTCCTGAACACGCATGTACATACACAGTCTGACACAACACGAAAGACCTGCGACATGCAGTCGATCTAGCTGTGCGCTCCCGGGGTAGAACACTGACTCTACATGTGCTGGTTTAATTCTTTGATCGAGAATATGTATGCGTCCAGGGTACTCCACCGCAAACTGCATCTGTGGGAAGAGCTGGGCGACAAACACCAGTGGAGGGAACAACTTACCCGGCAGTGTCGGCACTACTGTCATCGATGCAGAAGGTTGGAGCTGCAGGAATGACGTCATCAGTATCACGTGATGTAATCCCATGATTCCTTCCGTCATGGCTGACACGTCTGTTAGGCAAAGTCCACGAAAAAGGTCAATGCAGGCCTAATACAGGCCTTGAGGATGTAGCTCTGGTGGAGTTTACGTACCTTGCATTTACAGGCATGCTAGGTGAGAGTTACCGTAGGCAACTCAGGTCTTTGTTGCCGTACTTGTGGTACGTATTTCGAGCGCTAATTAACTCCCTTGAGCGTTGATTCTAATATTTGTCTGTTTTGTTGTGTTCTTGCCGTGATTTTTGTTTGTTTGTTTTTTAGTAAGGAAAGGAAAGTGTGTTCTTCATGAATCTAGAGAAATACCTCGGGGGTGAGGGCGGGAGGGGTTTCGGGAAGTGTGTGTGTGTCTTGGGAGGGGGGGGGGGGACACACTGCTGTCTGTTTCTAAAACAAATTTTCACGGTAGTAAAAAAAATTTAACGCAAGAGAAAAAAAAGCAAAGGATGTTTTCTTGATGCTCCCCCTCCCACCCCCACCCCCTGCCCCCCTCTACCCTCCCACCACCACCACCCCTCTACCCTCTTTATTATAGTAACATACAAACTGACTTTTAAAGGAAACGTTTTTCGTCTGCAGCTGCTTGAGATGTGTGGCGATTTTAGCCTTTGTTGCAGATGGAAGGGAAAGAAGGCTGTTATTATTTTGAAAAACACAAGCTGACAAACAAGTAAACAAAAAACCAAAACAACAACAACAACAAAACAACAACAACACCAAAACAAACAAACAAAAACCGACGAAAACAAACGAATCAACTTATCAACGTGTCCAGTGAGAAAATATTAGAACGTGTATTTCTTCAGCGCGAAGAAATGAAGACCAACATAATCAGTCAAAAATGTTCGATTTACTTAGAACACTTCATCGGTGAACCGGGCCGAGAATCGACCATTCATGTAAAAACACTCGAAAGGTTATGTTTTGTTTTTGTTTTGATTTTTATGATTCAGCAAAACAGTTTGGA
>JABMCL010002049.1:2100000-2102500 GCA_018857735.1 Alviniconcha marisindica | reverse complement strand
GCAAATTTGTCTGGAGTCCAGAAACGGGCCAGTATTTATACATCTTTACTTCCGGGAAGCGGCTTTGTTGAGAAAGTGAGTGAGTATTTTTAGGTATCGAAGCAAATGACCTCATCCAAACTTCGTACCGGAAATTTCTCCGCGTCTTCGAACAGACCGAGGGTGCGATCCGCTTTGAAATACGAGAACTACAAAACCACCGGACAAGGGACCCCCTCATGTAGCAAGGGGTTTGCGCGATCCGAGTCATTTTAACGCTCAAAGCGCGCTCTTGCAGACTTCTCGCCATAAATGGTTGTTTTTTTTGGGAGAGACTACGTAAACTCTAGCACAGTTGTGAAAGATCGGCGATGGTGGGTCAACAGTGTGTGGAGTCAGAACGCGTGAATGCACCCATTCACTGAGTGTTCGCCGATCGCACACAGTGTGTCAGCGTTTGAGGAAATGGTTCCGTGCGTAGGGGCTACGACAGCAAAGTCCGGTAATTATCTGTCGCTTTGATGATGAAACTACGACTTCATTTATTCATTCATTCGGATGCTACAGGGAGGGCACTGACACGTTGTGGTCATAGTCCATCGTTTCCGAGTGTTGAAGTTGGACACACTTACTGAAGCAGGCCTAGCTAATGCCCGATCGTAGAATGACGCCACAAAACGTTGTCGATAATAACTTTGTGGTCACGTCGTTGGCCTGTTGCTGTAGAGCTGTCAGTGGTTCTGCGACTTGAACTGAGTGTGCCCTACGTAACCCCGGCCATCCAAGCTGATGCTATGGTGATGATAATGATGATGACGATGATAATAGAGGGGATTTGTATAGCGCCCTTCTTTTATACAAGGTGTCCGGGAGGCCGGAGCGCGTTACAATAACACAAGAATCACACACACACACACACACACACACACACACACACACACACACACACACACACACACACGCGCGCGCGCGCGCGCGCGCGCGCACACACACAACCACCAACCTTGCGCGCGCGCACGCTTACACTACACACACGTACGCACGCACGCACACACATACACACACACATTCAAAAACACACCCTCACACACACACACACCCACACCTTGCGCGCGCGCACGCTTACACTACACACACGTACGTACGCACGCACGCACGCACGCACGCACGCACGCACGCACACACACACACACACATTCACAAACAAACCTTGCGCGCGCACGCTTACACTACACACACGTACGCACGCACGCACACACATACACACATTCACACACACACACAGACACATTCAGACACACACAAACCTTGCGAGCGCGCGCACGCTTACACTACACGCACGTACGCACGCACGCACACACACACACATTCACACACACACATTTACACACACACATATCCCCCCCTCCCCCCCACCACACACACACACACGCACTCACACACACACTCACACACACACTCATCATTCCGACGCCAAAGTTCCCCCCCCCCCCCCCCCCCCCCCCCGACCCCCGCATCCCTTCCCTCGGAGTCTTTTCGCCTTTTTTTCTTTCTTTCTTACTACTTCTTACTACTTCTTCTTCTTTTCTACGGCAGCAGATGGAGGAAGGAAAAGACTGTTTGCTCAGTTCAGCGTCAGGCGGATTTGGGAATTAAAGGACAGAAGGGGCCACTGGAAGCAAGAGACACGAGGACACCGTTTGGCGGAACACCGTGTGTGTGGGTGTGTGGGTAAGTAAGTAAACATGGTGCTTAACGTCCACAGAAACCATAAGGCTTATTAGGGACGGGGAGAATGGGGGCAAGGGGGTATGGAGGTGGGGGAAGAGGGAGAGTATATACCTATCGCTACACTGTCACCACCAGAATGACCTGCATTAGGATGGGCAGCGATGAGAGCCATTTTAATGTTTCATTAATTGTGAGGGACAAAGTCACAAGACGGTGTCCACAAACCACAACCTTTTTGAAGAGAAAGGAGAGCCGAAGCGGTATCAAACCGAGGTCCTTCCGCTTACCAGCCTAACGCCGTACCGCTAGGCCAAACCGGCTCACAGGGTGTGTGGGTGCATGTAGCGTACTGTTCTACTTACCGTTTGTTGTCAACGCGCCAGGTCACCGGAAGCGATAAAAGCGAGAACAGCCATTTTGTTATCGTTCGCTGCTCGTTGAAAGTTGTTGTTGCTTTGCTTTTCTTTCCGCGGCGTGAGGGGTACGCACAGAATTCCTGGAGTTGTCCCGCGTCACGTGTCACGTGTCACACGGTTGAACGCTCGTTGTCTGAACGAGTGGGTGTAAACGTGCAAATCAAACTTAAGTAAGTAAGTAAACATGGTGCTTAACGTCCGCAGAAACCATAAGGCTTATTAGGGACGTGCAAATCAAACTTCCTGCCGAGGGGGTAGAAGAGTGCCTTTCACAACTTCTTTTTTTTTTTTTTTTTTTTTTTTTAAGTTCCCAAACGAAATTCACAACTATCGTCCGCTCTAGTGCCTTTCATAACATGTTTTTGTTGTTGTTG